>JAKSZP010002811.1:0-153462 GCA_022478985.1 Massospora cicadina | reverse complement strand
CAGAACTGCTATGCCCTTGGCATTCTGGTCCTTCCACTGGGTTGTTACACATCCAGATTGGAAGCCCAGTCTTACTTTTATCAGCAGAGTCCATGACAGTTTTAACCCAAATTGGAGAAGATGACGAAGAGCACCCAGTAACCTATGATAGTCAGACCCTAAATGCCCATGAAATAAATTATACTGTGACAGAAAGGGAATATTTGGCAGTTATATATGCTGATAAACAGTTCTGAGTATATCTTCATAATATGCATTTTACCGTGGTTACTGATCATGCATCTCTCAGGTGGCTTAATAACTTAAAGGAGCCAGAAGAACGTTTGGCTCGCTGAACACTTAAGCTACAGGCTTATGACTATACTATCAAGCATTGGGCTAGTGCTAAGCATCAGAATGCTGATTGCTTGTCTCATCTTCCCATCGTAGCAACTCTCTGTCAAACTTTGGATGCCTTATTTAAAAAATGGTTAGTGGAGCTTTTGCTGATGAGCCCAATTCATTGCAGAAAATATCTCCGAATTAAGAAAGGCAACTACATTGCAAAAGGGATCCTATAATAGGTGATTGATGGGAAGAATATATATTTCCCCATCCCTCGGCCTGAGCAGATTTAATTTTGGCTGCTAATTAGGCCACTGGCCATAGAGGCTTCAAGAAAACATTGGAGCGACTCAAGCAAAATTATTATTGGAAATCAATGCATTCTAACATCCATGAAACCTTACGTTGGTGCTAAGAGTGCCAAGGGGAAAAACCCTTCCAAAAAGCTACTTCATACTAGCTTGTTCAGCCCAAATTTCTTGGCACACCATATCTGTAGATGTGGTAAAACCCCTCTGATTAGCAATGTGAAAGCCAAATACAATATTGTGGCAATCAATTACTTGAATAAAGGGGTTGAAGCCAGGGTTTTTTGGTACTTAAGAGCATCAACAACCCCTAAATTCATCTTGGAGTAAGATATTCTTTGGCACAAATGTCCTCAATTCATAATAACGGATAATGGCACAAATCTCACTGAAGTATTTCTCCAGAAACTCAATGGGTTAATGAGAGTGCTTTCTGTTCTACCAACTCCATACCACCCAGAAATATATGGTGCAGTAGAACGAGTTAATGAAACACTTGTCAATATCTTAAGGAAGCTGACTTCTTAGAAGCCCTCCAAATGGAGTACATTACTAAGTTTGGCCATCTTTTCCTACAACATCTCTTAACATTCGCCATGAAGATGTCTCCTTTTCAACTTCTATATGGGAAGTACCCAGCCTTACAGCTGTTGTTGCATTCTTTGCTACAAGAACACCAAGAATTAAGCTATTCTCAGTATATCAAGCGGCTTTCAAAACCTTAAAAAAACTTCAAGCACAGGATTTTAATAACTTCATACTTTATAAGGCCTGACATGAAAATGATCATAAAATAAGTACAATCTTCCCAAATTTGCTGTGGGTGAATAGGCACTATTTTGTAATACCTACGGTTCAGGCCAAACTCACAAGTCAAATCACATTTGGGTTGTCTCATTTGACATAATTGAGAAAATGTCAAACTTCACCTACACTGTTAAGGAGAATAATTCAGGGCATGTCTATAATTGAGGTACGCCAAGTTCCTGAGAAAGTATAGGAAACTGGCTGATTATAAAGAAAACATTGATCGTTTTTAGTGAAATAAAAGATAAAAATGGACATAAGTTAGTAAATAATAAAATAGAAAAAAAGAATAAAAGTTATTTTTAGAAAAAATAAATAGAATAATAAATATGATAATCAAGTAGAATAAAAATAATTTTTGTGAATATAAGAATTACAAAATGTTATTAATTTATAAGAGCTTTTATTCCTAGCTTTGAGGGGAAGGTGACTCAAGACCAGATTATTTCTCTTCATGCAACAATTTGGTCCAATCTAGTTGCTGAGTGGCAAGAAATAGGGCCATAGCGGCATAAAGCCAGATGCACTGCATACTGGTTGTAGCTGTATTCCAACAAATGATTGTAGAGGAGGCATAAAACCTTTAGATGTGATTCAATTAAGCCTGCAATTGGGAGGAAAACAAACGCTCAGGAGAAGACAGTCAACCAAGAAATAAGTCCAGTACTGATAAATCTCCAGGGTCACCAATTGGACACAATAGACTTAGGCTATCCACCATTCAATGAAGGGGCACATGCATTTACCAGCCTGAAGGCATCCAGTAATGGAAAATTCGCATAAGGTGGCCAACTAAGGCCATCCTTAGAAGATAGTTGTCCGTGCTATCCTGGTGCAAAGCCTCAAAAGCTGCCCAAATGACTGAATGGAAGCAAAAATCCCAAACACCATGGGTATTTAGCCTCAAGATAAAGCGTAATTGGGCCTACTCCTTAGTGTTTCAGACCAGGAAGTAATAGCCTCTTCCATAAAAGGCGAAAACTTGAACAAAACCTTGAGGCCGCATGGTGGCATCTTTGTCCAGAATAAGACAAACAGGGTTAAAAAGCCGCTCATATTTGGCCCTCATTTTGTCAAAAAGTTGACCTTGACGTGGAAATTTGATAAGCCCAGAGCTGCTGAATAGCCCTGAGACATTAGGAAATGAATAAGGGCGAAGATAAACTCCGCCAGAAGGTCCCCATCCTAATAAAGAGATTGTAGCAAAAAATTTGCATCTCTAGGATTTATAAATTTTGACCAAAAGTGTCTGCTGGAAAATTTGTTGAAGAGCGTGACCAAAGTTTGTAGCCCACAGATTCTTGAGCTAATTTGACAGCTGGAATAATTTCTTCCTCAACAATGGTTTTAAGCTGAGTAGACGTCATTAAAGTCAGCACAGGAATAAGATTACCCAATTCTAATTCCAGGAGGGAGCCTAGGAAAATATGCATCACATAGTCCTGTTCAATTGGTTAAACTGATGAAGTTGTGCAGGATCAAGGGTAGCAACGAAGTTACAATATGCAGAAGAGGTACTGTTTACAGACATCAAAAAAATTGTGAAACTCAGGGTTTATATTTTAGTCAAATGGGAGAAAATTTTAGATTTTGATGATTGACTCTCAGATAAACCCTTTGAGAAAAAAATCAATGCTGATAGGTTCCTCCATTTGATGGATCCCTTGACCCTTCCTGTTTTATCTGCATGATCTGCATAATCAGATTCATCTCAAACCGCCTCAATTGTACCTAAATCGTCCCAATTATTATAGCTAATAATAGCTATGATTAATATTACTATGTCCAATCAACAAGACACTTGGGTACAAAGTGGTTTATGGAATTAACTAATTTGTTCCTCCTAAATTAGTGCACTAATATTAATGCACTGAGGCGGAAGTTTGTGTTTGATTAACGAAAAATGGTTTAATAAGCACTTATATAGATGTACTAATTATGGGCGAACTTAGTGCTATGAAAGGTCTGCTGACGTCCTGATTAGGGGTGCATCAAGTTTACAAACATATATCTTTTTATCCCTCAATTTATTATTATTTGTCAAGTGATGACGTAGCCTTAACTAAGAAGATTATAATGTTGAGTTTTGCATTCAAAATTGACCAGATTATAGGAGTATAATTGCCATTAATAAGGCCGATTTAATTGTTATTTTTAGTCAATTCATGGGCTGAATTAACTTGGGGAGATTTCATAATTATTGCCATGACCAGCAAAGGATTGGCATTTTATGAATGAACTCATCAATTAGATGAGTTTGGCCAGGAGATGCCTGAGAGGTATATAACACCAGAGCCTGGTTGATTTGCTAAAATCATCTTTTATCATCAATTAAGATCAGCATATATTATCATTGTTATTATTGTTGTCTATCTTTTATCCATCCTTTATTCGTATCTGCTGACTCTACATCTATATTAGATAGTTGTGTGTGTTTATACTTCATGAAAGAAATACTCAGTTATACCTGCTGGAGAATTAGTCCTGATTTTAAAGAAATAATTTTCTATTTTTAAGAACAGAAGGTCGCATATTTATTGTTGCAGTAGACTTAAAAATGGTGAGCATACCAGTGTTATTTGGCTATTATTGAGGATTATCTGAGAATCTAATTCCCAATTACAAGCAGGAGGTTCATTATAAAAGTGAGCATATCATCAATTATTTTATTAAGTAAATTTAGCTTTCACCATAGCTTAAAAACTTAACACCATTGGATAATCTTTAAATTGCAGCTCACCGCCCATGGCCCAAAAAGCGATTATAAGTGTAGAGCTTTACCTACAAAATTAGGTAAATTTGTGAAAATTTACAAACAGCTCTAAGAATGAAAAATTAATGAGCCTTGAGAGCTTAGATTTTGACTCTACAAAGTAGAGTTCAACTTGTGACAAAATCAACCCACCCACCTATAGGAAGAGTGAGCAAAGTTACAGTATAATTAGAAATTATGAAAAACCTGGATGGTAAATCCCTTAAAATCTGGTAACAACTCAAAACCTCATGGGAGTGCCAAATCAAACACTGAAGGTCAAAACCCCTTTGTGAATCTGAAGAGAGTACTGCCCTGAATAAGATGACCTGGCTCTCCAAAACATCAGAGTGTTTTTAAGATAGCTCCCACAGTCATCCTCATTTCTCAACCATCAAACTATTATTCCCCTAACCATATGCCAAAATAAGGTAATGTTTTTGGAATCCCTCTAAGAGGTAGATTCTTGTCTTGTTTAGCAAATATACCCTCTAAGTTTGCTTTAAAACCCCAAGGACCTATCAATAATAGGTTTTTGATATTTTCACATTTTGAATCAATATATTTTAATTTCTATAAACCAGATTTGTTGTGTGTTTTTCAACAACTATTTTTAAAACATCAATTCATTCTTTAAGACCAATGAAACGCCCCCAATTGCTGATGTAGGTATATTCAATTTCAGTGTGCCTCATGGTGACATTATTGGCCGCCATAGGTGGTAATGCACCAGAGGCACCCTGAGAATCTCAGCCCTTTCATCTAGACACACCTGACCAACTTGAGTGCCCACATGATTCCAAACTTCAAGATCTAATTTAAACTTAAAGACACGCCCTTTGAGACTTTAAGATTAACATTTAATCAAGTGATAATATTTAACAAGATATTATAACCATACTACTCTAGATTGCCAAGTATGGAATACACATGACATCTAGTGCTATTGGTGGGGAACCTATTATGAGAGTAAACCCATGTCCTCCCCTTGGTCTCCCCCAGTGGGGCCACCAAGTCAGTACTAAGGGAACTTTTGGATCAAATTAGCACCAACCATAATATTGACCTGGGTGCTCAACATTGCTCGCAAATTTATATTTCCCTTACCTACTGCCCAGAAGATACTACGCACAAGTTGATATAATGGTGGTTCTTGGTGTAACAGCTCTCTTGACTGTAGAAAAATTCCAAAAATGGGTTTGAAGCTGTAAGCTATTGGAGATGTTAACGAAGATAAAAAGATGGGGTGAAATATTATACTTTAGTAAGTTAGTGTTGATATTTATAAGATTTGTGGACGTGGTGCCTAGGGACCTCCGTGCCCTATGTGATCAGGATCCTAAACATTATGTATCAACTGCCTGGTTAGCGCCCTCACTGTTCTGCGTCATCCTTGTGACAGAAATGATGGGGGCTTCACCTCTTGAGGTTTTGGAAGTGGAGGTAAAATTATTGAAGGCATCTCCATCAATTATGATGCACGTGATGCTTCCTAATTAAAGCTCTCATTGAGCCTTCAGGAATAGTTTCAATGTGATGGCTCAATAGTCGACTTATCTCAGTTAGTTTGGGAGTGGAGATTTTGACTCACTCATTATCTTAAATCCCAAAAACGCTCCCCCAAGATCCTTTTAGAGGGGGTAAAGGCTAAAGGGAATCAACCATGTATTTGGTCAACAAATGTCCATTGATTGAAATTGGCAATGGTTTATTCAGAGTTTACCTTATGAATGACCTTATAAGGTACAGACTAAAGAACGTCGAGCTTGTTCTAGTGACCTCTAGGCAATGGTGATAGAAGAGAATGAGTTGACTTGATTGATAAGTGGGTAAGGAGGGTTGGCCAACATTAATACTGGTATTCTCTCTTTATGTGGTGGTGACAATGGCTTGCATGGCTAGGAAAAAGCCAGACAATTTCATTGGCCAAGTCCCTCATGGTTATATAATAGTTCTCAGGCACAAAGGTATTGAGCAGGGGTTTAATGCTAATTGGTGTTTGGGGAGCACACAAAAAATAGAGCTTTAAAAGGTGATATATCAATGATTTGATGGTAGATTATTTGGTAAGTGAGCAAGTTATTGAGTATATAATAGTTTCACCGGGTAGGTTCAGAGGCGGCCATCTTCTGCAACATAGAGATGAGAGTTCCATTAGCACGCTCCACCGCCCATTAGTTGAAGGGTTGTAAGGGGAAGTGAAACTTGTTTTTTTCAAAATGTGAAATTTGTACTTGGACTACCAGCAATGTGGAATTTAGCCCAAAGTCCAAGAGTAAAGTTTGTGGGCATCCACGTTAGGTGAAAATGGATCAAATAAGGAAGAGAGTGTGGATTTTGCAGTAACAGTGGGTGCAAAAATTGCCTTAAACATTTGGTTAATTGGTCCACAGCTAGTAGTATATTTTATGGCTATGCAAACCAGTGTGCAGGGGGCCACTACATTGATGTTGATGACATTAAATGAGCTTGAAAGAGCCATGACTGGATGCTTTAATTGAGGGCCGACTCAATCCTGGGATTGACTAGTGATATAAACTCTAAAACTTTCTGGATGGTATCAACCATTAGTCTCAGTAGCACCATTTCTTCAGCTATTTGAGGGTCTTTTTCACTACCCTATGTCACACAGTCATGTGCCCTTCTATGATAACATTGTTTCGGGAAAAAGGGCATATGTAAGGGTGAAATTTCTTATCAGTTTCCTTATACAGCATTCCCTACTTAATTTAAGTGTCTCAGGTCATTTTTTGGAGCTTGGCTGGATCACAGGAGTCTCCAACTCCCATCACTCATACCAGCCATTTAGATTGTAAAACTGGTATTTCTCAAGGGTCAGGGCAGTGAGTATGTAAAGAGAGTGTCTATAACTCTCCTGTTTCCAGCGTGGAAGTGCACGGCGCACAGGGACCACGGCAGGAAACTAGTCGCAAGTATAAAAGTTATTAGAGCCCATCAAAGGATGCTTAAGCAATAATAACCTAAGTTGAGAAGGGTGATCGTTAAAGCAATTAACCAAAATAGAAGCAACGCGGTGCAAGAAGGGGTAAAGTATGGACGTTCTAGGTTGGAGGGAATCTTGGCAGCCCAACAGTGCATGGGAGGATAATGTAATTGTAGATAAAATTAAGTGGCTAATATAGTGTGAGACCTCCATGAAGAGGTACGCGCACAGGATCATCCAAGACAACATAAATATAAAACGGTGTACTTAGCAAAAGAATTTATTATATGAGAGAAGTTGATCAACAGGGGAGATTTGTCTTGACATGGGAAAGTTAAGGGAATTTGAGCAAACAATCAATTGAGAGAAGCAGGTCTAAGCTGAGGCGCGGCAATAGGTGCACGCTTCCATTGGGCAAGATGCTGTATTTGGTAATCAACCGATCTCAGGTGATTGATTGTAAAAGTGGCTGACCTGAGCTGGAAAGTGCAAAAAACAAACAGGTTTTGAGACCCTGTTAACCCAAAAACCAAAGCGAACCATTTTCATTTGTAACAAATCTAGTTTGTTTTAATGCACTTGCTCTTATACAGAGCCAAACTTATCTTGCATCCATAGGACAACCTGGGCATACTTTGCCTTAACCCAGCGTTGATCTATGGCATGCTTGAGGTCAGGGAGGCCTGCTAGATTCACCTTCTTAGCCTCCTGATATGCTGCTTTGTCTTTAATGTTGATCCTAATTATGATGTTATTTTCTATCCGTGACAGAGTACTGGCATTTTCAAGAGACCATCAGTGCTCTGATGATTCGCTTCAGTGCGATGGACAATAATATAATCATAGTTCTGTAGCCTTAGGGCCCATCTTACTAACTGGCTGTCCAAGCTCTTTATTTACTGCAGCTTTTAGAGTGAGGAATTTTCAGTCATAAAGGTGAAATTGGTGTCATAAAGGTAGGGTGGAAATTTTTGATTGCAAATCAAAAAGCCAGGCAATCACGATTTATAACTCTTTAATTCCCTTTGGCCTTGCTCAGAGTCTTACTGAAGTATGCCACTAGGGATCGACCTTATTTTCATTGTGTTGATTTAGGATGGCCCCAACATTAATTTCACTAGCATCATTGAATACCAATAAGGGTTGATTGAAGTGCAAATTAACTAATTTAGGTTAAATGCATAGAGCAGTACTCAAAGCATTTAAAGCCTGGTCTTGTTTAAGCCACCACATAAAAGGCACAGTTTTTTTGTAAAAGGTAGACTATGGGTTCAACTAAATCCGCAACTCAAAGAATAATCTGATGGTAATTTACCACTATTTCCAGGAATACTTGAATATCTATAAGGCTCTAAGAGCGCAACATCTTCTTAATGGCATCAACTTTATCTGGGATGGGCTGGATATTATTTTAAAGAGTTTATGTTTGAGGAACTCCATTTTGGATAGGAAAAAAGAGCTCTTTAAAGGCTTAAGCTATAATGAGGCCTTTTAAGATGTCTAAAGGCTTCCCAGAGGTGTTTCACATGACTGTTGAAGTTTCATGAGAAAAAAGTGTTATTATTAAGGTAGACGAGAACACAGGATAGCTTAGAGTCCCCTATATTCCATCCATGACACGTTGGGAGGTGCTTTGCATTGTGTTGGATTATAATATTTTAGGGTTGCTCGCTGGTGCTTATTCCACCTAAATTTCAAAAATTATTGCAGGAGAAAACAATTCTCTACTGCAGGGATGAATAATCACCAGGAGGATACTTGACTTGATATATTAAAATATGAAAACTAAAACACTAAAAGTATTAATTCTTATATCAATTTTTATTAGTCACCGCGGGGGGAAAATTGAACCCAGGTATTATGTCACTGGCTTGTAATTAAACCATCCAAAACTTGAAGTGCGAGGGTCAAAAAATCATAGTAACGTCCAAGCATCTGAATTAGGCAATATGAGGATTTGACCTTACAGATCTCGGGAGACTCACCTCACTTTGACGGAATGGCTGAAGGAAAGTCAATTGTAGGTATGTTATGTCCATGAGGCAACAATTTTAAGTTTTACTCGATCATTGGGTGCTAAATAGTTTCACCTTGCAGGACCGCTTTTAACCCTATAAATGAGGCCAGTCTCCACAGTGTTAGATTTACTGAATTGGTTGTAATAGGGGGAGGGACCTCAGAATGGCTCCCCAGATTTCGCCAACAATTTAGTGCAATCTGATTGCCCAAACTCATGGTTTTTCCTGAGTATTAATAGAAGTGTTACCCTGATTCAAGGGGTTCCAGCAGAAATTGACCAGGGACTTTTGGCCGATTTTATTGTCATTTTCATCCAAAACACTCTTTTTATAATATCAGACTTGCAGTTGTCTGACATTACCTGTGATGGACGGGGTCTATGAAAACTGCTACAAAGCAGTTAGGCAAGAGTGCCCAAGTGAGTGCCCACAGGCAGGATAGCCCTGCTGTGGAGATGTCCCAAATCCAACTATTTGGAAACCACTTTACCACGAAAGTTTGGGCCACAGTCAAGACAATGCTGGCACTCAGAAGGAGGGCCTGACCCCCTGAGAGGGCGTATAAGGACTGGAGGTCCTTGTCAAAGTCTGAACTGCTGTCCATATGGGGTTTCCAGGTTTTACCTTAATAAACTGATTTACAAATGTGAAAAACTTATTTTCAAATTTATTAAGTGATATTTATATTTATAGAAGATGAAACTGCTTTACACAATTTCACCTGCTCAGATTTATACTGAGCTTAGTGGGGAAGAGCAGGTCCTGTTCCTGAGGAGTCCACGGGCATCTTCCCAGCGGTGGGCCCTATTTGAGAATCTAGACCCTCGATTTTGGCGTCGAGGCCCATTCTCAAACTTGGGCTGGGTACCCTCAGGGTTGCGGAAACTTTTCCACATTTATTATTTGGATTCAATTTACTCTCAAATCCTGGCCATTCTCTTCACCTGTATTCCCCAATATTGGTTCATTGCCTCTTTTGGGAATATTTTGTTCAGTGACATCTGGTTGGCTAGAGTGCCTTTTGCAAATATTTTCATCCTTGTCGATACTCCCATGCATGATGAGTTTGGCCACACCTGATTGGCCAGAAATTCGTGTCTGAGGATCTGAACCCTCGACACTGCATTTAGTAATATTGGATTTGGCAGCATCTGGTTGGCCAGAGCGCCATTTCTGAGGCTTCCTTTTCCCATCAGCCTTTTGATTTATTTTTACTTCCAATTTTGAGGAATCTGATTCATCAGATTGCCATTTATGAGAATTGGTGAAGTTGAGCCCCTCTCCCCTGGCCTCAACTATCACCCTAGGGAAGACTAGGGTAATGTGATTGTCAGGCAACGCCTTGACTGTTAAATCACCATCCCCAGATGAGAGTCCCCTCCAGTTCCAGAACTCCTCTACCTTCTGTGTGCAGTTACTGCAGTCATCAGCTGTCTGCCAGATGGACTCCTCCACCGGGTAGCCTACCCATTTGACTAGGTACCAGTGCTTCTTTCGCGAGATTTTTGACTTTAAGGTTTCTTCCACCTCGTACTCCGCCTCTCCCAGGTTTCCCAAGTGAACAGGCTCCAATTTCTCTGGGAGAGGGCCATCAAACTTCCTCAGTTGCGAGACATGCAGTACTGGATGCGCCCACAATCCCTTGGGGAACTCCAGCTTGTATGCCACTTCATTTACCTGGTGGAGGACCTTGAATGGGCCCAGAGTGACTGGTCCAAATTTCCTACAGCTTGCTGGCACCGAGTAGTTTTTTGCGTTGATCATCACTAGGTCTCCTTCCTTTAGCACTGGGGCCTCAGATCGGTGAGTGTCAGCCTTCCTCTTCTGCATTTCTAACGCTTTGACTAAATTCACATGCAAGGATTTCAGGTTTTCCTTCATTTCTATTGCCAAGTCATTGGCCGCTAGGTTTGGACCTCTGGGGTGGGTTTCCACCATCTTTGGGTGGAACCTGTAGTTCGCCATGAATGGCGACATTCCTGTTGATGAATAGGTCAATGTTATTATAGGTGAATTGGGCTAGTCTTAGCCAGTCTGTACAGCGTTCCTGTTGTATAGTCATGTAGCATCTCAGGTACTGCATAAGGACTTGGTTAACTCGTTCCATCTGGCCATCTGACTGCGGGTGGTAAGCTGAGGATCTGCATGGCTTGATCTGAAGATTTTCGAGTAGGTGTTGCCAAAATTGGGCGATAAATTGAGGGCCTCTATCTGATACTATCTCCTCCGGTAGACCATGGCAGGCGAACACCTCATCAACAAAGATATCCGCCATGCCCTTTGCTGTGATGGTGGAGTTACAAGGAAAGAATTATGCGTACTTGGTCATTCTGTCTACCACCACCATTACAGCGTCGTATCCCTTTGATTTTGGATACCCCATTATGAAGTCCACACTCAGTGAGGACCATGGCATTTCCGCAATCTAGAGGGGCTTGAGTTTTCCTAAAAGCTTCTGACTAACGTGCTTGGAATGGGCGCATGTGACACATTTCTGGATGTACTCCCTCATGGCGCTGGGCATCCCCGGCCAGGAGTAACTCTGGGCCAGGAGCTCTATGGTTTTTTATTTCCAGGGTGTCCTGCCAAGGGGTGGTCATGGAAAGCGCTTATCGCCTCCTCCTGGAGCTCTCGGTTGGGAAGCCATGGGCGCCCTTTGTGAAGAATGAGGCCTTTCCTTTTACAGAAATTCTTATGTTGCTCGTTCTCTACCCCCTCCTCCAGGTCCTTCCACAGTGTTGCCCCATACTTTGAGCTTCGCTGGGCGTCCTGGAGCTTTCCCCTCAGTTCTGGGGTGGCATTCTGGATGACAGCAAACACTGAAGGCACCATAGTAGCGGTGTTGTATGCATCCAGCTCCTCCCTTGGAAGGACTTACCTGGGTCCCTGCTTAAGAGATCTGGAATTAGGTTGCTTTCCCCCGGCTTTTACACAATCCTAATGTCATAAGACGCCAGCTCTAGGTGCCATATGGCCTGGCGCTGGTCCATGTGCTTTGGGCTCTTGTAAAATTTGAGGGCTCGGTGGTCCATTCTGATAGTAAAGGGATGTCTGGCGTAGAGTAAATGGTGCTGCCATTCCTACAAGGCTGATACAATCGCTAAGAGCTCCTTGTCATACATGGGGTAGTTGGTCTCAGCGGGCAGCATTTATCTTCTCCCTCTTGAAGCAGAACTACCCCAATTGCAAAGTTGGAGGCGTCGGTCTCCACTATGAAAGGGCGGTTGTCGTTGGGATGGACTAGTACTGGTGCCTTCATAAGGCTCTCCTTGATGGCTTGGAAGGCTGTCTCCTCCTCTTTTCCCCAATGAAACGGGACCTGCCCCGTCAGGCGAGTTAGGGGTGCCGCCGTCTTGGAAAGGTCCTTTGCAAACCTTCTTAGGAAGTTCACCACGCCCAGGAAACTTCTAACACCCGTTCTATCCTTAGGGGCCGACCACTCCTTTACTGCCTTCAGCTTGTCTGGGCATATGGCTGTTCCCCTTTGGAAGACTACGTTCCCTAAGAAGGAGACTGAGTCCTTGTAGAACTCGCATTTTTGATGGCTTCAAGCGGAGGTCCGCCTTGTTGAGGGCTTCCAGCACGCTCAGCACATCTCCTTTGTGGTCCTCCTTGGTCCTGGAAAACACAAGGATGTCATCCATGTACGCTACACAACATTTTCCAATCAGGTTTCCTAGGGCGTTGTCTATGGTGCGTTGGAATACTTCTGGGGCATTCTTGAGGCCAAAAGGCATCACCTTGTACCCAAAGACTCCTAAGTGGCACTTGAAAGCCATATATTGTTGTTGTTCGGCGATTACTGGAACTTGGTTGAACGCGTCAACCAGGTCCAACTTGGTGAAAACCTGGCTACCTGAGATCATCTGAGAGATGGTCTCCATCAGAGGGATGGGGTAGGGGTCAGACTCGGTGATTGCATTCAGCTGCCAGTAGTCAACACATGGGCGAAGATCGCCACTTGCTTTTGGGACTAGGAGTATTGGTGACACCACTGGCAAATTGGATGGAACAATCATCCCACGCTACAGCATTTCCTTGACATAGACCTCAAGAGCAGCCTTCGCCTTAAGGTTCAAAGGGAAGATGGGACAACCCTTGGGGAACTCCGCATCCTTTTTGAATCTGAAGGTCAAAGGGTAAGGACCGTTTGGGGTGTTAAAGGGAGCTTGGTTCTTCTTGAACAAGTGAGCATATGCACGAAATTCGTTGGGTATGTCCGCCTCCATCTCCAGCCCTACTACTGCGTTCACCCCAGGCTTCCCTCCGCCAGTGGTGAAGAAATCTAGTGCCACTGGGGTTGGTTCTTGGGGTGTAGCAAGACCAGGCGCTCCTGCAGTTTGAAATGAGGGGAGTACTTGTGCCACCACTCCATGCCCAAGATTATGGGATGAGGCAGATTTTTAATGGCACTGAATGACTCTTGGAAGGTGTGAGGCCCCTGCCGCAGCAGCACCTGGGTCTTGATCTTCCAACTGCTAACCGTTTTTGAGGTGTCTGCCAGCATCACGGCTCCCTTCCATTCCATTTCCAGCCTCATTTCTTTTGCTAACCCATGTTCTAGATAGTTATCTTCTGCTCCAGTGTCCATCAGAGCCCAAAGTTGATCCTCCCTTTTTCCCTTTCTTCCCCAGAGCTGTAAAGAATAGGGGACATAGAGATAAGACGAGGTATTTCCTTTATTGATGGTAGCAACGCGCGCAGGAGTAGGGCGGAAGTTGTAGGAGGGACTAGGGTTTCCCTCTCTATGGTTTCCCGAAGGGTTTACCCCATTGGCGGAGCCAGAGGGCGAACCCTGTGAGGACTCCTGCGAGGGGTTGGAGACTGGCTCAGACTCAGCTCAGTGGCCACAGAACTTCCCATGTTGTGCTCCGGTATGGGCTTTTGCTTGCGCTAACACTAGTTGGCCCTCCACCTGGGTTGCGACTGAAATCTCCTCATCAAGGGTAGCTCCCAGGCGAGTGGCAGCCAATGCAGTAAGGATGTCTGGGAGGAGGTTCTGGCGGAACATTCGTGCTATCTGAGTAGGGGTGACCTTGGCCGCCTTGGCCAAAGGGCGGTACACACGGGCGTACTCCATGACTGACATCTTTCCTTGAGTTAGGTTCAGAAGGGCGGACCACGCAGCGTCTTGGGAGTCATTTGGCGTAGCTGCTCTCTCAACCAGTTGAAGACATTCCTCCAAGGTGGGAGGGAGCATCGTCTGGGCTTCCAGTAGCTCAGTGAACCAATCCGCTAGGTTTCTGGGCAGGGCGGTTACTATCTGGGCAATCTGAAGTGACACTGGGGCCGTTCCTCCTGACGCCGTGGTCAGCTGGGCTTGAAGTTTCACATGAGAGAAGGTGGCGTGCAAGGTGCTCAACTCTCCTGGGGTGAGGGCCTGTCAGAACTCAGACGCGGACTGCTCAGATTGAAAGTAGACGTTGGTATGTCCCTTGGAGGGAAGGAAACGGGCGACTTCTCTTAGGAGAAATAGAAGAGAGAAGATGACCATCAAAAACGTGGTTGGGTGTTCATACCACGCAGGCAGGGCGCGTTCTGACGGCTTGTCCACCATGTCCAGGAATAAAGACATCAAGTTAAATGAGTTTCGTCTAATGTGATGGATGGGGTCTCTGAAAACTGCTACAAAGCAGTTAGGCAAGAGTGCCCAAGTGAGTGCCCACAGGCAGGATAGCCCTGCTGTGGAGATGTCCCAAATCCAACTATGTGGAAACCACTTTACCACGAAAGTTTGGGCCACAGTCAAGACAATGCTGGCACTCAGAAGGAGGGCCTGACCCCCTGAGAGGGCGTACAAGGACTGGATGGCCTTGTCAAAGTCTGAACTGCTGTCCATGTGGGGTTTCCAGGTTTTATCTTAATAAACTGATTTGCAAATGCAAAAAACTTATTTTTGAATTTATTAAGTTTTATTTAAATTTATATAAGATGAAACTGCTTTACACAGTTTCGCCTGCTCAGATTTATACTGAGCTTAGTGGGGAAGAGCAGGTCCTGTTCCCGCGGAGTCCACGGGCATCTTCCCAGTGGTGGGCCCTATTTGAGAATCTAGACCCTCAATTTCGGCGTTGAGGCCCATTCTCAAACTTGGGCTGGGTACCCTCAGGGTTGCGGAAACTTTTCCACATTTATTATTTGGCTTTGATTTACTCTCAAAGCCTGGGCCATTCTCTTCACCCATATTCCCAATATTGGTTTGTTGCCTCTTTTGAGGATATTTTGTTCAGTGACATCTGGTTGGCTAGAGTGCCATTTGCAAATATTTTCATCCTTGTCGATACTCCCATGAATGATGGGTTTGGCCACACCTGATTGGCCAGAAATTCGTGTCTGAGGGTCTGAACCCTTGACACCAAATTTAGTAATATTGGATTTGGCAGCATCTGGTTGGCCAGAGCGCCATTTCTGAGGCTTCCCTTTCCCGTCAGCCTTTTGATTTGTTTTTACTTCCAATTTCAAGGCATCTGATTTGTCAGATTGCCATTTATGAAAATCAGTGCGGTTGAGCCCCTCTCCCCTGGCCTCAACTATCACCCTAGGGAAGACTAGGGTAATGTGATTGTCAGGCAACGTCTTGACCGTTACATTACCCACTTTAAGAGTGTTAGGGGGTGATTAAAGGCGTAAAACTGGCCATAAACCCAGTTGATGGTTACTCCAGAAGCAAGGGATTTGATGGAGTATTCATCCTCTCACTTGTATGTGACTACAAAGGGTCCTTCCCAGATTGATCTGAGCTTCTCACTTCTAGGAGGGATGCTGTTGTGGTAATACAATACCAATTCAGATACTTGGAAGGAAGGGAGAGGGGTCCAGAGCTCATTAGCTGCTTGGCCTTTTTGGTGACAGTGTGGCCATGTTAGTCATAGCCTCCTCTTGTAGTTGGATGATGTGTTGGGCCAAATTTTTCACGGCTTGCTCTGGGTCAGTTCTGTCATTGAAAATATATTTTGCTAATAGAGCCAGTACCCCAGGTTCTCAGCCATACAACACATGGAAAGGGGACATCTTTAGGATGCAATGGTAAAAAATTGGTAAGCCATATGGGCACTGGTAAGTAAAGATCCCAATGGAGAGGGTCTGAATTGGCCATTTTGTGGTGTATCAAAACCAGGGTTCCATTAACTCTTTCTACGGCCCCAAATGTGGATAGATTTTAGGGGTCTGAGAAGTGTTGTTGTGTTCCCATAGAAGTGGTGAGGAGCTTTATCACTCTGAAGGTGAAGTTTTTCCTATTGTCACAAAGGAGGACTTGGGGCAGCCATGCTGCGTGGAGATACTTTGATGTAAAAAGGTAGCAGTGGCTTAGTTGTCTGAGCAGGGAGAGAAACAGCTTCTACCCACTTGGAAAATGATCAATTACAACCAGGATATAACTATTGCCACTAGTGGTCTGAGGTAGAGGCCCTACCACGTCCAAACTTATGGTATGGAAGGGTTGCTGGGGCTTATTCAGTTGATACTAATACCAGGTTTTATAGCTAGATTGCTTTTTACAGGTCAGACAGGCATCCAGGACTTCAACTACGGTCTCCATAATGCTTTCCCAAAAATACCGCTAAATTTCACTCATAGGTTTTTGGACTTCACCATGGCCCATTATGGTGTAAGATTCTAGGATCACCTGTACTTGTTCTGATGGCCATAGATAATGCAATCAGTTTACTCCTACTTTTCTGTATAACTTTTCACATTCCACCTTGGTGTTTCAGGAGTTTAGAGATAGCATTTTTTATACTGGATCATCTTCATCATCCCACATGTCAGGAGTCATGAGAAGGTCATGAAACCTCTTGGCTTCAATATTGTCTAAGTGAAGAAAGGGCAGCCGCGTTAACCCATCTTCATTCATGTGGTGCATTCCTGCCTGATACTCAATAATCATATCATAATGCTGGAGTTTCAGTGCCCAGCAAGCCAACCGTCCTGTGGGGTCCTTTATATTCTGCAACCAGTTTAAAGAGGCTGGTTTGTGATCACTTTATTAGGGAGTCACATATAGGAATAGGCGGTAGTGTCTTACAGCGAGAAGGACAGCTAGGCACTCCTTGTCAGTGACGCTGTAGTTGCGCTCAGCTTTTGACAGCATTTTTGTAAAGTAGGACACTGAATAATCGAACCCATTTTCATTTAACTAAGCCAAGATAGCTCCAATGGCGTAGTCAGAGGCATCCGTGAACAACATGATAGGCTAGCCATAGTCAGGGTGACGGAGGATAGGCCTTCTTTGTAATAGCGTCTTCAGGGTCTCAAACGCGGCCTTTTGTTCAGCACCACAATGGAACGGAGTGTTCTTAGCCAAAAGACATACAAGGGGATTACTAAGCTGGGCGAACTTGGGGATGAATTAATGGTATATCCCATCATGCCCAAGAATACCTGGATGTCACAAATAATTTTGGGCGCTGGCATCTTGGATATTGCTTCGATCTTATTATGTAGAGGATGTATCCCATATTGTGAGATGGCGTGCCCAAGGAAATCCAGCTTCTTCTAGAAAAAAGTACTCTTGGAGGGCTTTAGTTAGATGTTAGATGCCCGCAAGCGTTGAAACACCTCCTTTAGGTGCATGAGATGCTTGTTGAACGTCTTGGAGAAAACGGTGATGTCATCGAGGTAGATGATCACACAGCTTAGCTTAAGGTCCTGGAGAATGTGATCCATAGTTCGCTGAAAAGTAGCAGGCGCATTAAACAACCACTGAGGTAGCCAAGTGGGTTGAAACAAATCCTCGCTGCAGTTAAGGATGCACTTCTCTGATCCTGTGGCAAAAGATCCATCTTCCGGTACCCACTAGCCAAATCCATGGCGGAGAAGAATTCAACCCAGAGAGTTGGGCCAGAGCATCATCAATGTAGGGGATAGGGTAGCTATCCTTCTTTGTGAGGTTGTTCAGTTTGTGGTATTCCATCACTACCCAATGACCTCCATTCTTCTTCTTTATAAATATTAGCAGGTATGACCAAAGGCTTTGGGAAGGCACCAACAACCCCGCGTCCAGCAGCTTTTTGAGCTCCGTCCGCATCTGTAGTTCCTCAACCTTGGATTAGCGGTAGGGTCTGGAGTGGATAGGCCGAGAATCACCAACACCAATGGTATGAGTCCAGCCCTTCATGTGCTCATAGTCAGTGTCAGATTTGGAGAAAATGTTGCTGTAGGCCAAAAGCAGGATTTGGACTTTATACAGCTCAGCTAGGGCTCGTTCATAGGAGATCTGAAATAAAGGTAGGGTACATAAGGACTGGCCGTTGGGTAAGCCCATATCCGCCATAGAACCAATACAGTGAACTTGCTTTATTTCCTCAAGGGGAATCTTCATGCCTTTTACAATCTCCTGTTCTTTTTACAACCATAGCCTTCTTGGTGAGATTTCCTAACAGAAGGTTGATAGGTCGTTAATAGGCAGGATCTAGCATTCCTGGCAAAGCTCTGGGCTCCAAAGGACTAACTGCATCGATGCTAATTTGGTGCAGTAGGTAGTTGTGTGGGATTTTCACGGTAGTCTTTATGTCAACTACCCTTTGCTCACCAGCCTTGATGACTACCTCTTTAGAAGCATAAAAAGTGTTATCCTCTAGGGCGTCTGATGATTGGGGAAACATTTTTGTATGTAGTCCTGCTGTGGTATAATGTAGGGATAAAGCGGAAGAGGGATACTTAACTGTAAAAACATAATACTTTTTATTAAGCTCCTCATTGGTCAAAATCAGGGGAATCTCATAGTTAAGCAGGGAGAGATAATCCTGCTTCATGTTAATAATCCCCTCATACAAGAGCATTAACTGGGTACCAATGAGTTGATAATAGGTATTTTTAGTTAGGGCAACCTCTAGAGCTAACAAGATGAGCTTTCCAAAAACGATGGCAGAGAAGAGTACGCCCCAACGGCGCAGGTTTTGGTTGGTCCTGAAGTCCTAAATTCTTGAGTGTAGTTGAGGTCAGGGGACAATTGAATACTTTTAATGAGTTTTGATGACACAACGTTTACTGCAGATCCAGTGTCAGTGATAGCCCTAACCCGCACTCCATTGAGACAACCTCCACTTTGGTTAAGGTTCCACCCAAGTTAGGGGAAAGAGCGAGGACCTACTTTAAACGGAGAGTAGAGGAAAGTCATTTAGCCGTCTCAGTGTATTTCTCCTGGATAGACTAAAAGGGTATGGGCACACTGTTTCATTAGGAGCAAGGTGAAAATAAACCGGTCAGCGTCACTTGTAGTGTCAATAATCTCAAGACCCCTCAACACTTGTTGGAGATAGTTTGACGGGGAATCCTTGCCAAATTCAAACTCTCCGGGTTCAATTAATCAGGTAACTCCACTTCACTTGCGGCCCCTAAAAAATAAGGACCTATATCTTCGCCACCTCCTTCAGATTAGTCATCATAGGGGTTATTGATGCATGTTAGGGATCCCATAGGGGGTGAGTTAGGTTCAGGACTTCCCTTATGGAAAGATAGATTCTGGGGTTGCTCCTCCACCTTATTAACTTTTTGTGGAGGCGTTGAAATTATCACTGCTCAATTTTTGGCCTTCAAAGTAGGAGGTCTGTACTGTCTCATGGAGATAGGTTGCAAACTAGAGTTAGCTGGATGAGAGGTCGAGGGATAGCATTGTAGAGGTGGATGCCTTAACTACGCCATCTTTATGTCGATCAGTGACTGAATGTTGTTGTGAGACAGGCGGTTTAGCTTTTGTGACCTGGTCATTTAACCCCTTGTTAGTGAGGGCGATTGGCACCCGAGTAAGAGGTTTAGGCTTAGAAGGCTTTGGAACTACTTGAGAAGGCTGCTCTGGAGAAAAAGATGGGCAAGGCAAAGGGATGACTGCTTCATTAACTGGGTTTTCTGAGATGAAGACGAAGGGAGCATTGCACCGTCACAGCCATTATCATCTGACTATCTCTATGGGTAGAAGGAGTATGTGATGGGAACTCTGCAGGAGTAGGTTTTTAGAGGAACACAGCAATAGTAGAGGCTAAATTGGTCAGCGTGGATGTTTGTATCAGAGATCCTTGCATAGAGTCAAGTTCATAGATATCAGTCACTTCTAGCAAGGCCTCCTTGATATCTAGTACATTTTTGATAGAGCATTTTATGGAAGATAAATTCATCGCCAAAGATGGATGAGGCGCCAAATACAGCCTAAACAGCAGTAATAGCATTGTCAAGTGGGAGCATTTTGGCTGACATCAAAAGTTGAGCTTCACTGTAGAACTGCTCAACAAAAGAGGTGATTGACTCTCCCTCTTTCAGACTAAGGCACATAAAGGCCTGGTTTTGTCTTTTAAGCTCTGTGCTGATCCAAACTCCTCAATGAGCGCTTTTTAACTTGGCCCAAGTTTTAAGGGTGGCCATATAAGGTAACATCACCACTTGGGCGGAGCAGCTGAGACAGGGGAGGATGTGTTTTACTTTTTGAGGATTGGTTGTCCCTTCCATAACAGCCTCATACACAAAGAGGAATGAGGCAATGCTACCCTCATCTGAGGTAATTTATCTCGGAAAGGGGTTTGTCAATAATAGGAGCAGCCTCATGAGATGCTTAGCATACACACTGTTTGAGGGTTTTAAGACAATACAGGGCGCTGGCTAACTGCTGAGTCAAAACAGCTAGCTGAGGTTCAGATGCAGAAGGGAGGTTGCGAGGGTTATTTAACACAACACCCTCCTTTTTGATGATTTTTTCGTGTTGTACTACCACCTGTAGTGAGCACCACCTGTTAGATTTTTGTTTTTGTGTTTCTCGCTTGTGCTTATTCACCTAAATTTCAACAAGTACTGCGGGAGAAGATGATTCTCTACTGCAGGGATGAGCAATTATTAATGGGTTATTTGACCAGATATAATAAAATATGAAAACTAAAATAGCTAAAAGTATTAATTTTTTTCTCTCTCGTTGCAATCACTTTTGCAACATATTCAATTCAAGTCAGGTATTAGTTTGATAATATCACCGAGGAGGTTAGTTTGCGCCCATGTCAGGGAGCAGTTGGCCAAGTAAGGTAAAGGGCACATGAGTTGGCCCCGCGACATCTAAAGTTTACAAATGCCCCGGGGAACCCAGAGGAATAGACAAACTTAACAAAAAGCTAGCGGAACCATCTCCTAAAAATTTTAGCCTGGCAAGCGCGATGCAACCAGTACATCAATACGCCACACTCTCAACCACTTTTGTCAGTGGAACATGGAGTATGGGTATTCCTGGATGTTCAGTAGATGAAGATGTGGGAAAGTTTTGTGGGGATGTGCACACTCATTTTCAAAACGCATTGTATGTTGCACCTCATTCCATGCCACGCAGTTGGCTGGATCTCAGTTTTGAAAGCAATGAAGCAGCTGACAAAGCTGCAATGGTGCGCGTTGTGTTGGACCTCCCAGACGGGCAATGGGTCATCGAAACTAAGTGCACTAGATGGACAAAATTAAACCAGATTTTTGTAACTTTCAACTTTCTGCCCACTACAGTCAAATGCGTCGTGCTCAAACAACACCTAAAGGCTGGTCTCGCCATATATGGCGAAATTCAATCCTTCAAAATGCAACGCTTTACATTGATGCCACACCTGTGCACTGGCAAAGCAATTGCAGTCCTAACCCCAGCCGAGGGGATAGCGCAGTATCTAACCCAAATCCCGCACACCGCTTTTGTCACTATCAATGGACAAGCAACCCACCCTTTCAGGGTTACTGTGGACAGCGCACCTCCCATATGCGCCTATTGTAATGCTTTTGGCCACAAGGCACTCACCTGCCCCGCCAAGGAGGGCATCTCATACCAAGAGCATCCCTTGGAGGCTATGAACAATGGGGAGACCCACTATGAACCATTCGTCGATACAAAGGAGGCCTTCCCGTGGGGAGCTCAAGGTTGCTACTTAGTAGTGCACCCTATATCCCCACAAGAATGGAAGAAGGCCAAACAGGCCCACAAGGCAGCCACCAAGGAGGCGGCCAATCTCGCCTGCGCTATCCTGCCCTCCCAGCTCCAGGAGGAAATTGAGACTTTTGCAGCAGAAGCGGCTCAAGAATCTCTCAACCAATCAGAATGGGCCGCCCAAGCTGATTGGGCCGCCCAAGCTGAAACCCCGATGAGTGAGTTGAACTCATTTGACCAATGTGCCCAAGTCTCGATTGGAACTGACTCAGTCTCCAACCTCCCAGCCAAAAATCCAAAAACTTTTGTCAGTTCACCAAAAATGCATGCACCACAAAAATCTCATTCTGCAGTGAGGAACCCAAAAGCAAGGGCAAAACCTAACATGAACCCAACTGCTAAAGCTACTCATTCTACCAACTACATTGCATCACATACCCAAGGTGCCAAAAAGCACCGTGGAGAACAAGAGAAGGCTGAAGGGCATGGGTGCCCTTCCCCTCACACCTAAGGTGCAATGGAGGGAGCCTTTACTTTAGGGACGTTAAACATTGCCAGACTCAAGGCCTCGCACTCCAGGCTAGGAAACTGAGTTTTTTACAAAACAATTTACCCATGGACATCCTGGCCATCCAGGAGTCCCACTGTCTGCGCAGTTCTGAGGAAACATGGAAATTCATGCTCCTCCCTTCCCTATCCTTCTGGTCTGAGCACTGTGGGGTGCTTATTAGAAAAAACAATTATTTTAAATTTTTGTCTTCTAAACCTTCCTTAGCAGCTGCATCCTCATTGTCAAATTTTCGTGGGCCAACGTAGGGCACGCTATCGTCAACATTTCACCCTGACCTGTGCACAAGAACGTCAGGAATTTTTCTCGGTGGTCAAATCCCTTCCATTACCCCCTGACCCTTTCATCATTGGCGATATGAACTGTTGGTTGAACCCCTCCACCGACCACTGGCCTTCCTCATCTCTCCCACCACAGGGACACATAGAACCAAGCGTCCTCAAGGCCACCCAAGGGTTGATCGACATGCTACTGCATCATGCTCCACTTCTCAAAAACATGTCACGCCCCCACATCAAAAACTGCCAGTCAAGGTCCATGTCCTGCATTGACCTTATCCTCGTTCCATTGAAATTTTATACCCAAATTTCCCATTTCACCACAATGAAGATCAATATCTCTGATCACAGGTTGGTTTTGATTTTCTACCGCACACCCAACTCCATTGCTTGTACTTTAAATTGTTGAAAACTTCACTCAGCTGAAATCATGTTGCCACAATTTTCATCATGGATTGAATCAGTGACAATGGCTCCAGAGTTTATCGCACTACTTTGCACTGATCCAATTTCCACCTGGTCAGCCTTCAAGGTGGACACAATCCTCCAGGCTTGCCACCTGTCCTCCCGACGTTCACAATTTACCTTGGCGGTCATCTCGCACGCTCTGGCAGAGCTGGCCCACCTGGAGTCCAACGTCCCAGCCAAGGGCTACAGCCCTGCTTGGGGCCACAAGTGGGCGGAAGTAGCCACCCACCTCAACGCACTTGAGCGGCAACACAAACATTGGGTTTGTGTTCAGTACAGAGCTAAGCACATCACAGCAGGTGACATGTGCTCCAATTACTTTTTTCATAAAAAATTTGCACCGCGCCAGAGCTTGGCCTGCACACAGGTGCAAAGGCCAGACAATTCTATAGTGGATACACTGGCTGAAGTGGCGATTGAGATACAAAATTATTACTCTGAATTGTACCAATCTAAACCAATTATGCCAGCTAGAATGGCGAGTTTTCTCAAAAGTGCATGCATCCGCACCATTTCCCATTTCCCAGAGTTAATTGATTTATCTGGATAAACTCTGGTCCGCCATCCGCGGTGCACCAAATCGAAAATGCCCTGGCCCTGATGGCATTCCTTATGAGTTCTACAAGAAGTATTTCATATATTTATCCCCACTGCTGCTTGCCTCTCTTAACCAGAGCCTTTTGGAAACGCGCCTCCTACCAGGAGGGAAAGAGGCCTACACCATTACGCTCTTCAAAAAGGGATAAGCTAGACCTGGCTAACTGGCACCCCATTTCTCTAACAAACACAGACACTAAAATTTTGACTAAAAGAATGGCTAACCGTCTAGGGATTGTAGCATCTGCCACCATCTCCCCAGAACAATTCGGTTTCATACCCAGAAGGTCAATTTGGGACAACGTGCACTCTGTGGCTAATGCATGTCAGTCCACAGCCTCTGGGGCACTTGTATTCTTAGACCAACAGAAGGCCTATGATAGAGTTAACTGGGATACCTCAGGGCCTGCCTCCACCAATTCCGTCTACCCCCTCGCTTCATCAGTTGGGTGATGCTGCTTATGGAATCTGCAACAATGGCAATGCGTGGCCCTGGCTTCCTCCAGAAGTAGTCCATCCTCAAAGGGGCCTACGCCAAGGGGACCCACTTAGCTCACTCTTATATAACTTCAGCCTAGACCCACTTCTTCGCAACATAAATGCCCGCTTTACTGGGGTCCATATGCAAGGCCAAGCCCCAGTCAGAATGCTGGCATTTGCTGATGACTGTGTGGTTGGAGTGTCTAACAATCTTGACGCATGCACGCTTGAAGATCTTATCCAGGTTTACTCCCAGGTAAGTGATGTGGCACTCAACGCCTCCAGAACCGAAATCATTCTCCTTGGTTGGTATTGAACCCGCTGGGCCTCAGCGCCCTGTTTCCAGCCCACCCCATCTGCTAGCACACGCGCTTGCTTACCCTGCATAACCCACACCGCCCCACTTGTGCTCCCCTTTGTGCCGCGCCCTACCGTTGGACTGGTCCGCCATTTGGGGGTGTGGTTAGAGGCAGGCGGGTATGCCTCAATGGTGATGGAAAACCATATTCTGGACAACGTGACAAAGCGCATTGCCTCCCTCAGAGCCCACCCTACTTTTCTTACTGGCAGGGTTGTACTAGCCAATTCTATGCTCCTCTCCAAAGTTTGGTTTGGGGCCCACGCCATCGCCTTTTCCTCAGGTTTCTTCAAGACACTGTATGCTCTTATGCAAGGGTTGCTATGATCAGGCTGCCCACCGCCAGTGCGACTTGAAGTCATGTTTGGCCCTCGCCATAGTGGTGACATGAACCTGCTCAACTTTGAGGCCCATGCTGCAAAGATCCTGGGAACCTGGATCGCGGCTGTACCATACCTACACTTTCGACCCAACACTGGTCCCGCGCATCCTGCTCCAACTTCTCCTGCGCCCTGGGCCTTACCAATCTGTTGCACCCTCACTCTATGATAAATTATCTGGCTTCCCACCCTTTAGCCGCAGTTCCCCATGGAACCGCACCCCACTTCGAGCGAATCCTCCTCTCCATGCGGAGCGCTGAGTGGAGAATTTGTATTTGTGGACACACTGCCCAGAGGGGGCGTCCCTCTCCTTGGTTCACACAGGAGGTACAGGGGCTACCCATTCTGGACGGCTTGATACCCACAAGGCCCCATGTCCTATCCAGGGTGGACTACCTGGACATGATGGACATCCCTTATTCCCTTAAAACCCAGGAGACAATTTGAAATTATTCTCACCACCCTCTTCTGCAGCCTCATATCCATTTCTCATGTGTGGCGCTGCCTGAGGCGGGTGTACCATACTGCTGAGCGCTCTAACACTCTAAACTCATCCTGTGTCGTGTGTGGCCAGTATGGAACGCTGTTTTACTGCCTGGAGAAGTGCCTACCTCTAAAGCGATATGATTTGAGGTGCAACGTCTGCTATGCCAGTATCAGGCTCAACCCTTTAGTTTGTCTAGGGATATGTTTGCTTTATCTATGGTCTCCCCTCTTCCACCCTCCCTCCATGCTTTGGTGGTCGCAAGTGCCATGTGGAATATCCACACGATTGTCTTGGATGCCATCGCAGGCTCCACCTCCACCCTCCCAGAAGATGTCCACCGGTTTCAGTTCCACTTAGTGGACCACTTTCAAGCGTGGTTGTTTGGATACCTCCCACCGTTTCGCCATCAGTTAGTCTCCTCCTGGTTCCTGGTTTGGTTCATCAACTCTGACCCCTTCCTACACACGCGCTCAATCGTGGCTCTTCCCTTTACACGTTCCCCCTCCTTCAAGTAGTGGCGTTCCCGTTGGCAACAGGAGATAGCATTAGCTTCTCTGGGGGCCCCCTGTTACTACGTTTCATTTTCTTCATGTCTTATCAGAAGTGTCCATCCCTTGGTCAGCCTTCCCCACAATAAATTTAAATTTAAAAGTATTGATTTTTATATCAATTTTATTAGCCACCATGGGGGTAAAAAATGAGCTCAGGTAATTTTTTACTTTCTAGTAATTAACCATTCAAAACTTGAAGTGTGAGGTTTAAGAAATTCATTATAACATCCAAGCATTTGAACTAAAAATGTGGTAATTTGACCTATCAGATCTTAGGAGCTTTGCCTCGCTTTGATGGAGCAGCCAAGGGAAAGCTGATTGCAGGTAGGATATGTCCGTGAGGCAACGATTTTATAAGTTTTACCTATCATTGGTCGCTAAAATATTTTCACTTTTCTAGAACCCTTACAACCCTATAAAAAGGGGGGTCTCCGCGGTATTGGTTTTACTAAATTGTCTGTAAGATGTGGAGGGACCTTAGGAATGGCTCCTCGCTTTGACTGATGATTTGGTGTAATCCAACTGCCCAAACTCATGGTTTTTGCCAGAGTATTAATAGAAGTGTTACCCCAATTCGAGGAGTTCCACCAGGATTGACCATGGTCTTTTGAACGATTTTATTGTCATTTTCATCCAAAACTCTCTTTTTATAGATATTAAGCTTGTATTTGTCCAACACATTGCAAAGGCCCTGAGGCATCCTCATTATATAGAAAAGATCTACATTTATGAGTGCACATTTGGATCAACCTTCAGGGGTGAGCTCTGCTTGCCAATAGCTGATAGCGAGATTCATAGCTAAAAATTATTGCAACCTGACGAGCAAGAGGAGAGAGTCATCAATCCTTTGCAAGGGGTAATTGTCCTTTTTAGTAATATAGTTAAGCCATTAATAGTCCATCACATATTATGGATACCATCCTTCTTTTATAATAGCAGGAGGGGAAAGGCCCAAGGACTACGCGAAGGTACCAATAGCTTGGCTTCAAATAGTTGCTTGAACTCAACAGCCACCTGAGCCTCTTCAACTTTACTTTTTGGTAGGTATGGGACTATATGGGGAAGCTTTTCCAGTCTCCATATGGTGCAAAACGACATTCATTTCCCAAAGTTGTAGGTTGAGGTTGAAAAAAATTAAGTTTTCCTTCAATAATTTCTTAACCTGGCTCTGTTGCTCTCTAGCGTGCTCCTGCCCACTAGAGGTGTCAACTAGGACTACCGATGGGGGTGTTTCTAACCCAGAACCATTTATACTTTCAAAGCTACAGATAGCATTGATGACCTCTTCAAGTAGGAGGCAAACATAAGCATCTGTATTATTGGGCCACACTAACCTGGGTTTCAGTGAGGTTAGCCAATAACATGATATGGATCCAGCATAGCCAGGATCTAGAATTCCTGGACAGGTCAGGACCTCCTTTATGGATGGGTTATCTAGGCCTCACCTTCAAGCAGTTGTCCAGCGGGGAGATTAATATGGACCTGGGTGTTGACAGTAACCTAGGACTTTAGCGTATAGTGGAAGTTTTTAGAAGATAAATTGCATGCCTTATTGTCCATCTACCACAGGAGGGGTATCTGTATGCAAGAACCTCCTAATGATACTTGAGCTGATCAATCCAGCCTTCACTTTCCGACAGTCAAGCCCAATTTTTTACCTCTGTTTAACCTTTCAGGATGTTTCAAAAACCATGGAACCCGGTGTCCCAGAAGGAATAAAAATCCCCATATTAGTGCATGATGGCCAAATAATCTAAGGGAAACTGAGTCCCTCGGAGGATGTCATAGCTAAGGTTGTCTAATGCCATGGTGGGGGTATTTACAGAGGGCGTCGCAAAGAGTATGTGTAGAGAGGTAAGACCCCAATGAATCAAGTGTACTGTGTCTCAGACGTGCCATAAATATGCACTGAGGAAAGTCTGGGGCAAATTTGATGGGCTTAATCAATTTAGATATAATGTCATTCATGTGGAACCAATGTTGACAATGGAGTGACCATGAATTTTGTGGACTCAAATGGTGACGTGTGTATCTAAGCTCCCAAACTGCGGAGGTAGTGTGAGGAACATATGAGATTCATCAGAAGAAGAGTAAACAGTATTATGTTTTTTATTATTGGGTAACGAATCTTCTTATAATATTACAGCAATAGGCTCATCAGAGGTCGCTAAACATTCTTGAGGTGGTACAGGGATGTCAGCATGAAGTGCCTCGTCCTTCATGCTGATGGCCCTTTAATGCCTCCTTGGCAAGTCTTTTATAACAAGGATTGGCGCTATGATGGAATTCATTGTGATATGGGCACCAAGTTCAGGGATTCTTTAGTTCTCAACAATGTGGACCTGAGGGTGACTATAGGAGGCAGATGCTATAGACTTAAGGGATGCAAGATAGATGCAGTGGATTGTATTAAATGCATCCTAAACATCTTGGATGCAGGTGAAGCTAATTTTCTGACCAATAGTTTTAATTTAAGCCTCAGGATAAGATCCCAATGAGGAGATAACCTGTAAGTCCCGAGTAAAGTCCCCTGGCTGTTGATCGGGTCATTTTTCCATTCCTAAGTAAGAAGACACCGAAGAGGATGGCGGTACCTCTAGTTACTCAGGACGATCTTGCTCACATAGTAGATGAGCGGTGGGTAACAGATCTTCCACTTTGGATTCTACCCCCAGTACCCACACTCACTTCAGCAGAACTTTTATGGGGAATTAGAAAAATCTGCACCAAGATTGTAAAATTGAAATCGGTCAGATCTAATTTGAGTGGCAATCTGGCCAATGCCCAGATCTCAAATGGCCGGAAAGGCATTAAGACTGAGGTATTGGCTGGAACGCCTGACTATTCCAATTTGATTAATATGTCGATCAAACAAACCACCTTTCTACCAAAGTCATTGTGAATCATCTATGATGATCAAGCTATAGCATTGGGCGCCATTGATGAGGGTTCAAAGCCCCCTCTTGACAATTTGGGCATTGCATCTGATGTGATGCCACTGACCAAATGAACGGCCCAGCGACTGAGCGTGGGCGGTTTGGGCGTCCCAAACCCATTACCAACCAAATGGACCCACCCCTATGTGGGGTGGGCTTTGGGAATTCACATCGCTTGTCAGGCCAAATGTCATCACGCCAACTGTTGGAAATGTAGCTGAGCCTCGGTTCAGATGTTTGAGGTCAAACTGAAAGTGACTCAGCCCACCACCAAATCTTGCAATGTCGGTTCCTAAGGAATAAACCTGCCCATTCCCAAATAATTTGCTGGTTAGGTCGAAATTGAGGGTCCCAATCCTGGTTTTTTACTACCCCAATTGACCACTAATTAAATAGTTGCATAGCACTGGAAAAATTGTTGGTCAATTTTCTTCATTTCCTTTCAATAAAATTTGCCAAAAACCAAACAATTTTTATTATCTCTTCTGATTGCATCCCAGATGGCATTTCCCTGGTGGCCTGTCATCCATATACCGGATGGGCTCTACCAGTACTCTTGGCACCCTGGCACCCTCCATCATCAATTGGATTCAGAGAGTCTAATATTTATGGCTCTACAACCCCATTATCACAAACTTCCAGCAGCAATACATGGGAATCTTGTGGCCTTATGTCCACTAATTGCAAGAGAGAATCCGTCTCCTTGCCAGCCCAGTTAAAAATGCCCATATGCTAAGGAACTCATCAAGACTATCTCCATGATCCCACCCCCTGCAGCAAGACCCCCAGGGTTGGTAGTGGGCTCATTGTGGTTCATCATTGGGATCATACTCACCATTGTGCTGCACCAAAAATTTGTTGTTTCCCAATGCCCAGCTCCATATCAAGTTGTTCAGCTGGCAATGCCTCTGGGATTCTGGCTTACCTTTTGGGTGCTTACGCATCATGACTGGCAGGCCGGTCTAAACTTCTTCTGCTGTTTCCATGACATAATTGACCAACAATTATTATCAGCCACTCCCACCTTGTTCTTTGAACTGGGCGCTGCAGTGGTTACTCTTTACCAAATGAATGTGCAATCAGTAGTTTGCTGTTTGTTGTTTGTTTGTTCAATCCAACTCTAAAAGAAGTATCCGCTCATCCTTGGTAAATCTTCTTCAATCCACCCAAGCTGCATGGATTGCGCCTCCTCCTCCTTCCACTAGCCTGAAGGGAAGTTCGAGTGTCCCCTCCAGGGAGATTGCCAATCAAGTTCTCAACGCACTTTCTGAAGTACAAATGCATACAGCAATTTCACTTAATAACGCTTCTGCGTTATCCCATGCCCAACAAGGGCTCGCGCTGTTAGACGCTATTGATGGGGATGCCCGCCGTTGGGTGAGAGGTCATTTGCGCTCTTCCTCACAAGCAGGAGACTCCACCCCACTAATGGCTGTCATGTCAGCCGCCCTGAAACCCCCTGTGTCCCAATCAGACCACCTATTCAAACTGATCTATGCCATGGCCGAAGCCCCTAGCTTGGTTTCTTTATTTTCTCCTTTTATGAATTGGCCCCCACGTTGGGTCTATCTATTAATATGCTTCAGGCAGTCTTTAGATCAGGCTTGGACTTGGGTTCCGCTCATCATGAGGTCTAGGCTACCATCCAAGGATCAGTAGATCAAATATGTGCCACCACATCCACCATAAACGCCATACCCCATCATGTTACCCGTTATCAGAAGGCAAATTTTCTTGTTTGGGTTACCCAAAGTAGATGCAGATGACACACCTATCTCCAAATTAGCATTATATCTGGGTACCAATCTTGCTGTAACCCCCAAGTCCGAGTTGACAGGTACAGAGTTAACTATTATTAATCTGTTCAAGCCCAGATGGAGGAAAATCATTTACCCCACCCTCGTACTTCCAATTTTCGCTCTGGCAAAAGACCCCAACCTTACCCCTGATGTGCCCAATATTTCTTCAGTCACAAATGAGTCAGTCGAATCTTCCAATAAATAAAACTTCGCTTATTTCCTATTGCCTATGAAGATCAGTGTCAGCTCGCATCACGTCTCCTTCAAAGCCCTGGTAGATACTGGAGCTGCGGGGAACTTCATGAGTGTTGAATTGGTGCAATAATTAAAACTGGAAATGGATGCAGGTTCCTCAGTGATGGTGACCTCATTTGCTTATCAGCCCTTATATGTCATTCGCCAACTGGTACCTTTTTCAATCCACCAGTTCAGCTTCTGCAATCGCTCTTCAGTTATGCCGAACTTGGTGTTTCCAGTGACCTTAGGTGTGGGGTGGTGGCGCTGACAACATGTGAAGATTCATTTAGAGTCTAATACGTTGTCATTTACCAATGATCATTTGGAGGGAGAATACCCTCTGATCGACACTCTCAAGAAGATACAAGAACCAGCTCTATCACTACCCTGGTCACTTCTGTGGGAATTCCAGCAATTTCCCTGAAAGCCTAATGCGCTATCAGAGAATCTTTGACGTGGAAAAGTTGGATCGCCTGCCTAAACACACCAGTTTCAATTGTAGGTTTCAAACGACTGTGGAGTTGGTGAACATCAACTGTCCTTTGTATCCCCATACAGCGGAGGAAGAAGTTGCACTCAATATCTGGTTGGATGATATGTTGAAAAAGGTTGGTTGTTCAAGGAGATCTCACCCGTCACCTCCCCCATTGTCTTCGCCAAAAAAGTGGATGGTTCTATCCATCCCTGCATATATTATGGTCATTTGAATAAATTGACTGTTTCTGATCCCTACCCCTTGCCTCTGGAGCAGACAATCAGCCAGGCAATCGCCAAGTCCCGTGTTTTCTCTAAGTTGGACCTAGTGAACGCCTTCAACCAAAATTCGGGTAAGGAAGGCCAGGAATGGTTAACAGCGATCTGGACGAAGCGCAGCATTTTCCAATTTCATGTAATGCCCTTTGGGCTGAAGAATGCTCCCGCTATGTTTCAATGGATGATTGACAATGTACTGGGTGACCTCTGGTTTACCTGTGCAATTTCATACATTGATGCTATCCTGGTTCACTCCCCAACTCCTGAACAACACGCTACTGACTTGGAAACGATGGTGGTCGGCTTTTATAAGTCAGGGCTGCTCCTCAAACCTTCAATATGTGAGTTTTATAAGGAGGAGGTTACCATCCTTGGGAACCTGGTTCTCAAAGACAGCTATGCAATTTCTTCCAACAATTTAGATGCAATTTGAGAATGGCCAACCCCAACTACACAGAAACAACTTAGGAGTTTCTTGGGAACTATAATCTTCCTAAAGAATTTTTCCACAGCATTTTCCCAGCTGGCTGCACCACTTCACCCCCTTACTGGGAAAAATGTACCGTTTTGTTGGATGCCCAAATGACAACAGGCATTCAAATCGATCAAGGAGGTGTTTGTGTCTCCACCCGTTTTGAAGTATGCTGATCCCACCAAACTGTACATTGTTGCATGCAATGCCTCATCAGTTGCAGTGGGAGTGGTGTTGCTTCAGGAGCACAATGGTTTATAACACCTGGTCACTTACTTTTCCTGGAAGTTCACAGCCACGGAGCAATCTTGGGCCATATATGACAAGGAATTGGCAGCTGTTGCATGAGCATTAACTCATTGGCGGTATCTGTTGCAAAGTGCCCGCCATGAATTAATGGTCCGCATGGATCACCAGGCCCTTTAGTATTTTTGCAAACCCAAAAATTGGCACAGTGGCAGGCCTGAACCTATTGGGACCTATGCAGATTTAACTTTAAATACAAATTCATTAAAGGTGCGCTCAATGTACTTCCTGAATTCCTAAGCCTCAGTCCCACCCACAGCCCTTCGGAACCAGAGGAAGTGGATCTCATTACCATGATTCCTGACACTTAGATCCTGTTGATCGTTCCCCCCATCGTTTCCTCCCTCACTTTGGCTCCTGACGCCCCACTAGTGGCTCAGGTTTTAGCCAGTATAATTGCCTGCCCTGAGGGCGTTGAGTTGATCGAGCAGTTGGCTCACCCAAGCCACAAACACTCCCTATATTCCTTATAAGAGGGACTCATTTACTTCCAGTCTCACATCTGAGTTCCTCCCTCCTTCCAGTCAGAGGTATTTCATGCACATCATGTACCCCCCATGATCAGACATCCCGGTAACAAAAAATGCATTGATTTGATTAAGATAACCCTCAATTGGGTGGGTCTGATGAAAGTGGTTCTGGCTTGGATTGCCGATTGTGTTACTTGCGCTAGGGCCAATTTATATTGCTCCAGCAAAAATAGCCTCTTGCACCCCTTACAGCAGGCGGAGGGCCCATGGACCTCAGTGTCTGTGGATTTTATCATTAAACTCCCCTGTTCTAACAGGTTCTCAGTGGTGATGGTAGTGGTGGATCAATTTACAAAATTTTCCCTTTTTATACCTTATACTTCCACAATTACATCAGAAAAAACTGCCCATCTTTTTGTATGCCAAGAGTTTTTGATGTTCGTTCTTCCCCAAGAGATCATCAGTGACTGGGGTTCACAGTTTACCGCGCAGTTTTGGAGTGTACTCCTTTTGATCCTAAAAATATCCCCCTGTCAATCCATGGCATATCACCCTCAGTTTGATGGTTAGACGAGCAGGTCAATCAAGTCCTCAAACAGTACCTGCGTTGTTATGCTGCAGCAGCGCAGGATACTTGGGCTGGTGACTTGCCCCTCACTCAATTCGCTTACAATAATGGGACCCACCCGTCCAAGGGGTTTTCCCCTTACAAAGCAATGTTGGGATATAATCCTTTGTTTTCAGTCAGGCTGTGCTTGCGGCCTGAGGTTCAAGCTGCCGCGGACCATGCTGCCCATATCAGATCAACTCAAGCTTTAGTGCGGGAACACCCTACCAAAGCCATTGATGACTACAAGTGATTCACAGATCGTAAATGTCTTCTGGGTCATGATTTTATGGTGGGTTCCTACGTCATGTTTGATACCTGTCAGTAAGAATTCAGACCCCTTCACCTAAATTCGCCAGTAAACACTCAGGTCCCCATTTAGTGGAGGAGGTATTGGGTAATGGGGCGTTCCAACTGAATCTTCCTGCACATTGGAAGCAACATCCTGTTTTCCATGTTTCCCAGCTGTCGCCCTTCAAGGGTGCAATTCCCATGGAACTGGAACTGATCATCATCAATGATGGGGAAGAAGCTGAGGTAGAGGCTATCCTGGCATCCCAGAAATCCCAACGTTCCGTCCAATACCTGGTGGCCTGAAAAAGGGTATCAAGCTTATAAAAATAGTTGGTTCAAGGCGCGCAATTGCGCGAATTGCATGGACCAGGTCAAAGCATTCCATATATCCCACTCTGAGGCTCCCCGCCCCCCCAGAAAGTTGTGACGATTATGACAATCAAGTTACCCAAGGCACACAAGAATGTGGCTCTGGTGCAGTTCCCCAGTGGGGGTACCCTTCATTTGGAAAAAGGAAAGGGTAATGTAAGTCCCAGGGAAATCCCCTGGCTGTTGATCGGGCCATTTTTCCATTCCCTAGTAAAAAGACACTGAAGAGGATGGCAGTACCTCTCATTACTCAGGGCGATCTCGCTCACATAATAGACGAGCGGTGGGTAACAGCTCTTCTGCTTCAGATCCCACCCCCAGTACCCACACTCACTTCAGCAGAACTGTTATGGGAATTAGAAAAATCTGCACCAATATTGTCAAATTGAAATCGGTCAGATCTAATTTGAGTGGGAATCTGGCCAATGCCTGGATCTCAAATGGCTGGAAAGGCATGAAGACTGAGGTATCAGCTGGAACGCCTGACGGTTCCAATTCAATTAATATTATGATCAAACAAACCACCTTTCTACAAAAGTCATTGGGGATCATCTCTGACGATCAGGCTATAGCATCAGGCACCATCAATGAGGGTTTGAAGCCCCCTGTTGGAAATTCAGGTGTTGCAGCTGATGTGATGCCACTGACAAACAAATGGCCCAGCGACTGAGCGTGGGCGGTTTGGGCGTCCCAAACCCATTCCCAACCAAATGGACCCACCCCTATGTGGGGTGAGCTTGGGGGATTTACATCGCTTGTTGTTCCAAATGCCATCACACCAACTGTTGGTAATGTAGCTGAGCCTTGGTTTGGACGTTTGAGGTTGAATCAACAGCGACTTGGACCACCGCCAAATTTTGTGATGTCAGTTCCCAAGGAACAAATCTGCCCATTCCCAAATAATTTGCCAGTTAGGTCAAAATTGAGGGTCCCAATCCCGGCTTGTCACTACCCCAATTGACCACTAATTAATCAGTTGCATAGTACTGGAAAAATTTTTGATCTATTTTTTCATTTCCTTTCAATATAATTTTGCCAAAAACTAAACAATTGTTATTATCACTTCTGACCGCATCCCTGATGGCATTTCCCTGGTGGCCTGTCAGTCTGTATACCAAATGGGCTCTACCAGTACTCTTGGTCACCCTGGACACCTCCGTTATCAATTTGGATTCAGTGAGTCCAATATTTTTGGCTCTACAACCCCATTATCCTAAAATTCTGGTAGCAATACACAAGAATCTTGTGGACTTATGTCCAATTGCAAGAGAGAATCTGTCTCCTTGCCAACCCAGTTGAAATGGCCCCATATGCCAAGGAACTCATTGAGACTATCTCCATGATCCCACCCCTGCAGCAAGACCCCCTGGGTCAGGAGTGGGCTCATAGTGGTTCATTGTCGGGATCATACTCACCATTGTGCTGCACCAACAATTTGTCATTTCCCAATGCCCGGCTCTATATCAAGTCATTCAGTCGGCAATGCCTCTGGCATTCTGGCTTGCTTTTTGGGTGCTTACGCATCCCAACTGGCAGGCCGGTCTAAACTTCTTCTGTTATTTCCATGACATAACCACAGTTATGGCATTGTCCAAGGTGATATGATTAATGGTTACCAAAGGTTACGCTTGGTAAAAGTATTGGCTTGCAAACTCTACCAGACTTTCTCCTTTGTTCAGATGAATGTATATAAAAGCCCTTTTCAGATTGGCCAAGTTCTTGTTGCTTCCTAATTCCTGGATGAGAGCGGTATGTACCTGTTCCCAGATATGGCATTCCTCCAGCTGGGGAGTCATAATCTCATGGGTTCTGTTCATGCAGGAGTAGATGTGCTTCAACTTCTGAGAGTCAGTGGCCTCTTCCATAGAGCTCTCATAGCGTACAGGAAGTAGGGAATGCTTTCTTGTCCTGGGGTGAATTTGTCCTTATAACTAGGCTTATAGTTAGTCACAAAGGGAGTGGAAAGAGTATTGATGCCAAGAACCGGTGCAGGATCAGAAATTTCAGTTTCTACAGTCACAAAGGGGCTTGCTGATCCAATCGCCATTTTAATCCTTCAAAATCCTCCTGAATGACGTCCCAATTGTGGTTTAGAGAGGTAAGGAGGCTTTATGGGTAACCTGCTCCTTTAGCACTTGAATTTTGGCAGGCTGAGGAGCAGCTGACTTTCAAGGCTGCACAAACGAGTTTTTAACTCACAACAGGTTTGTTCAAGTTGAGAGATGCAACCATTGGTGAGCTTGGTGAAAGAGCTGAAGTTATCCATTTCATTGGACATTGTCTCAATTGAAACTCTGGTGTCATGAGGCACACCAATAACTCAAAGCTTGCAGCCTTGGGCCAAATTACATAATTGATATCAAATTGCAGCATGTGCCATAAGCACATCATGTTCCCAGAAGTTGTTAAGATCGCCAGGTGTAGTCACTACGGGATTGAAAGGTCCTTGTGGCCCAGGGGACCTTTAGGACCTTCACTTTCAGAGGCATATCACGGTAGGTTAATTCCTGGTAGCGTATCTGGAGGGTCCTCACAAGGTCTTTGATCTGATTGAGGCGCTGGTTCCAGGCAGCCTCAAGGAGCTGCACGTTTTGATGAAGCTGGTTCTTTAGGAAACCCAAGATCTGCTATCCAAAATGGCAAGCTGATTATGAGACTCATTAATAAACTGATAGTTATGGACTTTGGTTTTCCAATTGTTGTTAACAAAGGATGAGGTCGTTTTATAAAAGTTGATTCATTTGTGTCTAGGATTTTGGATAAGCCCTGGTTGTCATGAGACTTCATGGTGATGCAGTCTGACTACTTGTAGGGGGTGGTGTATGGCCAGATGTACGGAGCTTTGGAGATAGCGTTTGGTACCCAAGACTAACTCAACTGCTGGTAGAAGAGCTGAGGTATATAAATCTCGCATTGTGGAAGGCACTGAAGAGGCGCGAGAGCAACTGAAGCATCCTTGTAAAGATTAGATTCCATTCAAAAGTTGTTATTAATCTCGTTGAGGTTCCCATATTTAGTTGGTATTAATCATTTTAATGGATTGTAGGCTAAAATGAAGAGGCCCAAAACTCTGGCTTTCAGGCTGAATAGGAGGTACCTCATAATGAGATGTGTCAATCCATCAAGTTATGCTTCTTGATTGAAAAGCAGGTTGGTTTTCTTTATTGCTATTATCCTCTATTTTTTGTGATAGACTTATAACTTGGACAGCTCAGAGCCCCTGGTGTGAGCACAAAATACTCTCAGCATAACAGTTTTATTGACTGTAGTTGAAGTTTAAAAATGGGCTCAAAGCTGTAAACTAGTGGAGAGATTAATTAAGACAAAAAGATGGGGCGAAATTGATTACTTTTTGATGTTTAAGTCCTAATATTTATAGGATGTATGGAGATGTGGTGTTTAGGGGCCTCCATGGCTCTTTGTGATAAAGATCTTTTACAATCTTCCAGATCAACTGCCATGTTGGCGCCTTCATTGTTCTACATCATCCTTGTGACTGAAATGGTGTGGGCCACATATTTGAGGTTTGGGAAGTGGAGGTGAAATTTCTGAAGGCACTGCCATTGAATTTCTTGCGCATGATGCTTCCTGATTAAAGCTCTCATTGGTGCCTTCAGGACTGACTTCATCTGTAGTGTCTTGAGAGTATACTTATTGATGCTCAGTACAGGAGTGAGGATTTTAACTCACTCATCATCTCAAATCCTGACAGTGGTGCCATTAAGAATATGAATTCTTTTGTGAATACTCAATACCCTTGAAGAAAGCCAGTTTTCCTTAAAGCATTGGTAATCTGAAAGTTGATTCCTAAATATCTTATAGTCTGTTTTTTATGGCACAGACACAAACATGATAGGCATCCAATATTTTCCATCTGTACCTTGGAGTATATCTTTAGCATCATAAAAAATATAAAATCATAGTTTTAGCTATAGTGCCCAAGTAATATTCAATAATTTATAGCTTTTATTTGGTGTAGTTCTATAAAAAAGTGTTTCTTATATTAGTGCAAAAGTTGATCATAAAAAATAAAGTACCATATTAGTTAGCAAAGTAAAGGTACCAAACGGTAAGTTATATTATAATTATCAGCATGATCTGCAGTCTATATATCATGTAAAGGTTGACATCTTTTTTGTCATCATATCAAGCAACTATTGCCTCAACAGCCATATCCCTTATATCTGTAAAGTGAAAATTTTCTTGAGTTTTCTGGATGTACTAAAGCAGAATCAATATTTTTAAATCAAAAGTACAGCATAATATTGTTGCTGTTTTAGACCTTAAAAATGTCTTTTTATAGCAGGTAATCTAATGACTCTACTTTTCTAGAGAGATATGATATAGTATATAATTATCATACCTACATACTAAGTATGAGATTTTACATATACTATAAAAAGGTGATCCTCATTATGTCTAATTTGTTTGAAAACGTTAAAATGACACTTGTATTATGCCCAAGAATCACTTATGCTAAGAAAAAGACTTTTTATGCTAAAGTTTATGTATTAATTTCTCACCCGTTTTTAGACCATAAGAAGTATTAGAAACTAGCATTAAGGTCTCATAAACAAGGTATATAATCAAAATAAGATAACCCAAATGGTGTCTAATCTATTTAAAAATCTATGTCTATGGCTCACTAAAAGTGGCTGGCTGTTGCATAGTTATTTAGTTATGCGTGTGAGTTTTAGAAACTTTTTATCAGAGTTTAAGCACATCTTTTTACCAATAGAATAATAGCTAATACATTGATATCCAAGTGCAAAGTCAATAGCTAGATTATATGAAAGCATTTAAATTCTATAAAAATCTGTATATATGAAAGAGGTTACTTCCTTTATGAATTATAGAGTTAAGCCAAAGGTAGTATGTTACTAAAATTTGTCTCTATCTTTTAAATATTATAGTATAGTTGAAGCACAAAAATTTAAGAATTTGTTTTATAAACTATCTTCAAGAGATGCTATACTCAACAGCACACTAAGACTCCCAAAAATAATTACTAACATGGGATAACTTATAAGTGATAATCATCAGTTTCAACTTTCTTAATGACAATTTTATTTATTACTAGCTGATTTACCCATACTTCGCTATGGTGTCTATAAAATTTCAGATTTTCAATTTATTAATTTATATTTTATATTATATATAAACTAAACCACTCAGCCAAATCTAATTGCTCAATCAAATCAACCAAAAACCACTCAGGCAAACCTCACTGAACTTATCAAAACAACCAATAACTAATCACCCCTCAAGCTAAACTGTACTATCAGTTCAAACAAAAGCCATCAACCACTCGACCAAACAAAAAAAACTATTGAATCAATTAAATAACACCAAACTGCTACCCAAAACATCTCTTTATACTTAAAATCATTGAGTATGTGACTTGTCTTCCAAACTAATATTCAATTTCTACTTAACATGCCAAAAATAATTTATTAATTAGGTGAACCAAATTAGACAGGTTTCTAAAATATATAAACCTAGCATCCAGATACCCACGCTTCACTACAGTATCTATTTATCAGATGATAAGCTCACATTGTAGCCTATAGGCTGTGCCAGCACTACTCTTGAGCCACTCGGACTAACAGCTTTGCTGTTGCCCTCGTGGCTGGTGAGCTGATTATCCTAACTACTTAATCTACTTAAACTCTAATACTGATTTTTGTTTCAGGTGAGCAATTTGGTAAATTATTAAATAATATTCGCCAATTCTCACCCACTCACCCAAATAGATTAAACTTATCAGACTTGATTAGCTTCAGGTGAGCAATCTAGTGAATTATTCAATAATATTTGTCAATTCTCACTCACTCACCCAAATAGACTGAACCTATCAGGCTCGATAATTTCAGATTCAGTAAGTTTCGCTAATTCTCACCCACTCACACAAATAGATTTACCCTATCAGACTCGAAGGTTTCAGATGTCAATCAGCCAGTACGTCAGTAGGTCAGTGAAATTTTTTATCAAGTAGATCTTTGGTATCTATCTAGAATCTGTGCGCATATTAATCTATTAAAGCTTCTATCTTTTCCAAGTGCTAGAAAAGCAAAGTATCCCTAATTATATCCCCACAGTTTATCTTTATGCCTTTTCTTCAACCCTGTATCACTTAGAGTACCACATAATTGAGAAGACTTAGATCTGAGGTTTGTACTTACTTTAACATAAGACATTGGACTATAAAGGTCTTTGAATTTACTGCGAGGAAGGCCAGCCAGGGGACGGACACTTCCAAATGTAGACACAAAAGAAAACGAAACTTAGTAACAGGGAAGGCACCCCAGAGAAGCGAAGCTATCTCTTATTGCCAGCGGGAACGCCACTATGAAGAGGAGGAGGGAACGTGTAAAGGGGCCATAGCCACAATTGAACACGTGTGGAGGAAAGGGTCCAATTTGATAAACCAAACTGGAACCCAGGAGGAGACCAGCTGACGGTGATGCAGTGGGAGGTACCCAAACATCCACGCCTGGAAGTGGTCCCCCAAATGGGACCATAATCTGTGGACAGCTTCTGGGAGGGTGGGGATGGAGCCTGCGATGGCATCCAAAACAATCGTGTGGATAGTCCACATGGCGATTGTGACCACCAGAGCACAGAGGGAGGGTGGAAGAGGGGATACCATGGATATAGCAAACATATCTCGACAGACTGAAGGGATGTGTTTGATCCTGGCCAAGCAGATGTTGAACTTCGCGCCATATCACTTTAGAGGTAGGACACTTCTCCAGGCGGTGGAATAGCGTTCCATACTGCCACACACGACGCAGGATGAGTGTAAAGCGTTAGAGCGCTCAGCAGTATGGTACACCCGCCTCAGGCAGTGCCACACATGTGAACGGATTTAAGGCTGCAACAGAGGGTGGTATGCGTATTTCCAAATAGTCTTCTGGGTCTCAAGGGAATAAGGGATGTCCATAATGTCCAGGTAGTCCACCCTGGATAGGAAATGGGGCTGTGTGGGGATCAAGCCATCTTGAATGGGTAACCCCTGTACCTCCTGTGTGAACTGAGGAGAGGGGCGGCCTCTCTGGGCTGTGTTACCATTAATATGGATTCTCCACTCAGCGCTCCACATGGAGAGGAGGATTCGTTTGTAATGGAGTTTTTGTACCATGAGGACCTGTGGCCGATAGGTGGGAAGCCAGATATTTCATCAAGGAGTGAGGGTGCGATGGATTGTTAAGGCCCAGGGCGTGGGAGAAGTTGGAGCGGGCCGCGCGGGACCAGTGCTGGGAGGGGAGCATAGGGGCGGTGATGGCCGCAATCCAGGTGCCCAGGATCTTGGTAGCATGTGCTTTAAAGTCAAGCAGGCCCATGCCGCCATGACGACGAGGGCCAAACATGACCTCAAGCCGCACTGGCGGTGGGCGGCCTGACCATAGCCACCCTTGATGCTGGGCATACATAGATTCGAAAAAAACCCAGGGAGAAGGCGATTGCATGGGCTCCAAACCAGACTTTGGAGAGGAGCATAGAGTTGGCTAAAATAACCCTGCCAGTAAGGGAAGTAGGGTGGGCTCTGAGGGAGGTGATGCTCTTCGTCACGTTGTCTAGAATATGACTTTCCATTACTGCTAGGCATAGCCGCCTGCCTCCACCCACACGCCCAGATGTCAGACAGGCCCTATGGTAGGGCGTGGCATGAAGGGGAGCACAAGTGGGGCGGTGTGGGGTGAGCAGGGAAGGCGAGCACGTGTGCAAGCAGATGGGCCGGGCTGGGCACTGGTCGCTGGGGCCCAGCAGGTTTGAAACCAAAAAAGGAGGATGAATTTGGTTTTGGAAGCGTTCAGTGCAGCATTACTTACCCGGATTTACTCCTGGATGAGTGCTTCAAGCGCGCGTGCATCTTGGTTATTGGACACCCCGATCACACAATCATCAGCAAATGCCAACATCTTGACTGAGGCTTGGCCTGGTGCATGGACCCCAGTGAGGCGGGCATTCACGTTTCTAAGTAGTGGGTCAAGGCTGACGTTATATAAGAGTGGGCTAAGGGGGTCCCCTTGGCGTAGGCCCCTTTGAGGGCGGACTACTTCTGTGAGGAAGCCAGGGCCACGCATTGCCATTGTTGCAGATTCCATAAGCAGCATCACCCAGCTGATGAAGCAAGGGGGCAAGCGGAATTGATGGAGGCAGGCCCTTAAATTCCCAGTTTATCTATAATAGGCCTTCTGTTGGTCCAAGAATACAAGTGCCCCAGAGGCTGTGGACTGGCATGCATTAGCCACAGAGTGCACGTTGTCCCAAATCAACTTTCTGGGTATGAAACTGAATTGTTCTGGGGAGATGGTGGCAGATGCTACAATACCTAAACGGTTAGCCATTATTTTTGTTAAAACTTTTGTATCCGTGTTAGTTAAAGAAATGGGGCGCCAGTTGGCTAAGTCTAACTTGTCCCCTTTCTTGAAGAGTGTGACGGTGAAGGCATCTTGTCCTCCTGGCAGGAGACGCGTATCCAGAAGGCTCTGGTTAAGGGAGGCTATCAGCAGTGGGGATAGATATTTGAAGTACTTCTTATAGATTAAATTTTATTTGAGGTGGGCCGACCTGGGGATGGTACCGCACTGATTAGGGAAGTGAAGAAAATGGAAAAGGAGGATAAAACCCGGAAAACCTCCATGCGCGGCGTATGATAGGCCAGGAACTCCATGGACCGCCTTTGCTATTTGCTATCTCGGTTCAGGGCATTGGCGCGCAAAACCAACACAGTCAAAATCGTCCCCTACCCAAAGTCAATTACCAGGATCGAACTCGGGAGGCAGTGGTAGAGGGTCCATACTCTACCACTGGGGTATCCTCCCTCAGTACTTCTTATAGAACTCATACAGAATGCCATCAGGGCCTGGGCATTTCTGATTTAGTGCACCGCGGATGGCGGACCAGAGTTTGTTCAGAGTAATCAAATTTATTAATTCTGGGTATCAGGAAACGGTGTGGATGTGAATGCTATTGAGAAATTTCGCCATTTCAGCCGGCTGAATTGGATCAGATTGGTACAACTCAGAGTAATATTTTCATATTTTGATTGCCACTTTGGCCAGCTTATCCACTACGGAATTATCCAACCTCCGCACCTGTGTGCAGGCCACGCTCTGGTGTGGTGCAAAGAATTTTTTGAAAAAATATGCGGAGCATGTGCCGCCCTCTGTAATGTGTTTAGCCCTGTACTGAACACAAACCCGATTTTAGTGTTGCCTTTCAAGCGCGTTGAGGTGGGCGGCTGCTTCTGCCCACTTCTGGCCCCAAGCAGGGCTGTAGCCTGTGGCTGGGATGTTGGACTCCAGGTGTGCCAACTCTGCCAGAGCGCGTGAGATGATGGCTGATGTAGCTTGTGAGCATTGGGAGGAGAGGTGGTGAGCGTGGTGGATGGTATCCTCTTTGAAGGCTGACCATGTGGAAATTGGGTCCGCACAAAATGGTGTAATAAACTCTTTTGCCAAAGTCACTGATTCCACCCAAGTGGAAAATCCTGGTGACGCGAGTTTGGGTGGGCGGAGTTTGCACCAATGCGGAGCCCTAGCCACTGTGATGGGTAAGTGGTAGGTTATTGAGACCAGCCGTTGGTTGGAGAAACCAATTTTTGATGTGTGGAAGTGGGAAATATGAGATCGAAATTTTGCTGGCATGAGGATAAGGTCAATGCAGGTCATGGACCTTAATTGGCCGTTGTGGATGTGGGGGCGCGTCATCTTTTTGAGCAGTGGAGCTTGCCGCAGCAGCGCATCTAATAACCCAAGGGTGGCCTTTAGAACTCGAAGTTCTATGTGACCCTGGGGGGCGTGAGATGAGGAAGGCCAATGGTCCGTGGGTGTGTTTAGCCAACAGTTCATGTTGCCAACTACAAAAGGGTCATGGGGTAACGGAAGGGATTTGACTGACGAGAAAAATTCTTGTCGCTCTTGTGCACAGGTTGGGGCATAAATGTTGATGATAGCGTGCGCCATGTCAGACCACGAAAATTTGACTTTGAGGACGCAGCTGCTAAGGAAGGATTCATAAGACAAAAATCTAAAATATTTGTTTTTTCTAATAAGCACCCCACAGTGCTCAGACCAGAAGGATAGGGAAGGAAGGAGCATGGTTTTCCAAGTGTCCTCAGAACCTCATGGACAGTGGGACTCCTGGATGGCCAGGATGTCCACGGGTAAATTTTTTTGTAAAAAACTCAGTTTCCTAGTCTGGGACGGCGAGGCCTTGAGTCTGGCGATATTTAACGTCCCTAAAGTGAAGGCTTCCCCCATCGCACCTTAGGTGCAAGGGGGTGGGCACCTGGGCCCACCAGCCTCCTCTGTTTCCCCACGGGCCTTCACAGCGGCACAGGTGTTTGCAGCAATGCTATTGGTAGTTTTGTTAATTTTAGCAGACAGGTTTGCGTTGGCTTTTGCCTTCACTTTTTGTTTCCCCGTTGTTGAAAGAATTTTTTGCAGTGCAGATGAGTTTGGTGCACCAACGTTCAGGTCAAAAAAAGTTTTCAGGTAGGTCAGAGACCAAGTCAGTTTCAATTGGGGCTTAGTTACAAAGATCAGGTGAAATCAAGTCGCCCATCAGATCCTCAGATTGGGTGGCCCAATTGGCTTGGGCTTCCCAATCTGATTGGTTGAGGGATTCCTGAGTTGCTTCCGCCACGAAGGTTTCAATGACCTCCTGTCGTTGGGAGTGTGGGATAGTGGAGACGACTTTGGACGCAACCTTGGCCATGGCCCTGTGGGCCTGTTTGGCCTTCTTTCGCTCTCAGGAGGAGGCAGGCTTACTAGTAAGTAGCAGCCTTGTGCTCCCCACAGGAAGGCCTCTTTGGTACTGGTGGTTGGTTCATAGTGCGCCTCCCCATTGGCCATGGCCGCCGAGGGGTGCTCTTGGAATGTGATGCCCTCCTTGGTGGGGCATGCATGTGCATTATGGCCAAATGCGTCACAGTGGGTGCAGATGGGGGGTGCGCTGTCTATGGTTACCCGGAAAGGATGGGTGGTATGCCCTTCAATATTAACATAAGTGGAGTGCGGGATCTGGGTTAGGTCCTTCGCGATCTCCTCAGTTGGAGTTAGAACTGCAATGGCTTTGCCAGTGCACAGGTGTGGCATCAGCATAAAGCGTTGCATCTCAAAAGGATTGTATTTCGCCATATATGGTGAGACCATCTTTCAGGTGCTGCTCCAGAATGGCACATTTTATCATAGTAGGCAAAAAGTCAAACGTGAGGAAATTTTGGTTGGATTTTGTTCATCTGGTGCGCTTAGTTTTGATGACCCGCTGCCCTTCATGGAGGTCAATAACAACATGCACCGCAGCAGCTTTGTCTGCTGCCTCCTTGTTTTTGAAACTGAGATCCAGACAACCGCATGACATGGAGTGAGGTGCGACGTACTCCACGATCAGGAAATAAGTGTGCACATCCCCATAAAATTTTTCCCATAAAGCTGTTTGTTGGATATCCAGGAACACCTGGACTCCGTATTCCACTGATGAGAGTGGTTGAGAGTGCAGCGTGTTGATGTACTGGTTACATCGCGCCTGCCAAGTGAGGATTTCTGGGGAAATAGTAACCACCAGCTTTTTATTTTTACCTAATCTGCCGGTTTCTCTGGGGCGTTTTTGAATGTTGGAGGTCGCGGGCCTACCACCCATGCCTCTTACCTTACTTGCCTAACTGCTCCCTGACATGCGCGCAGACTAATCTCCTCTGTGAGATTATCAAACTAGATTAGACTTGAATTGAATAAGTTGCAAAAGTGATTGCAACGAGAGAGAAAAGTGGACTATAAAAGTCTTATCTTTGTTTATTTTTTATATGGATTGCCCACTAAACAATGATTTTCTGTTATATGCAGGTTCTGAATTATATGGAAAATCAGGAGCATAATATATTTTAGAGAATACAACAAAATGCATGTAAAGGGCGAGAGATTAAATTAAGGACTTTATTTGTATCCACCAGAACAAAGAGCGGGCATTTAAGTTTATACCATGAGAAGCATAAAGAAGTTCCCATCAACATCTACATGTGTAAAAGCTGAAAAATTTGCTAAAATTTATATCATGGTATTCTAACCTTTTGTAAACTGAGATAGTTTTATTCATGAACTTTCTCTCTACCCCTTCTGAGCAGTATAGTTTGATGGAAGATTAATTATGCGGTTCTAATTAATGTAATAGTTGACCTCTATAACTAGTAGTTTTATAACCCATAAGAAATATGTGCAAATCAGGAGGTCAAATACCTTTTTTGGAGGTTAACAGCATGAAATGGCATACTAAAATTCTCCTCAAACCATTTGGGAAAATAGGCTCATATGGCTTTGCAGAATTTTTTGATCAAATTCATATTCCTAATATGTTGCTTTTAATCTAAGTATTAAACTTTAAACCGCAATATCTCATGTTAATGTATGACCTAGAGGCTACTATGTCCTACAATACACCTTTTTTACTATTACTTCTATTATATTTATGTATTCTCCAAAATATAAAAAGAAAAAAGGTACTTCTTTCAATGTGTCTCCTTCACATTTACTACCTTTTTGGTTACACTTTTGTTAAACAAAAAGTAAAATCATTGTTATTGAGTAAACCAAGCTTTAATATATATTTATACTCTGTTATATATGTACCTAACTGCTACATGTAAGCTTAACCACATAGTACTTAAGCTTTAGGTAGTAGAAGCGGCGTTTTAGCATAGATTTGTTTTCAGCAGAGGTAACATTATGCTCTACTCTGTCTTTAATCACTTTAAATCTCATATTATAAATTCCCAGATGCAAAGTCGCTTTTGTTTCACAATGAGGTCTATAAAGATCACATGAGTTTTCAATAATGGCTTTCATAGATATTAAAAAACTATGAAAGTGCTTTTAGCATTCTAAATATGGATATAGTTAACCACATGGACTCTCTCCACGGAGAGTGTTAAAAATATGATGTATCAATAAAAAGGAGACTTTTATACTAAAGTGTGGGTGTTATAGTAGAATAGGGGAAGCTTCATAAAAAATCTAACCTTTATAGACCGGAAACTATAAATACTTATTCTACTTTACATAAAGGCACTTCACTTAAATAGAATTTAAATTTGTTTGAGGCATGCCGACCAGGGGACAGACATTACCAAAACGGAAAACCAAAACTAATTAATACAAAAATATGAACTAACTGCCATAAACGAGCAGTGAGACTCACAAAAACGAGAACACAACCAACCAGGTGGCACAGCGGCGAGCCACTTATCCCACCATGGCAGAAGGGGAAGGGGGATCTGGGGGCTCATCCTCGGGTTCCATATCATCTAAAGTGTGGGCCAAGGCAGATAGCAAGGGCGTGGGGTTATCAGAAATATGTGGGGCAAGAGTGCAGAAGATCAGTTGGTTAATATAGTTATCATCATCATCAAGCTCTGGTAAGTGTACAAGCATTTTTTCTGCTTGAATGTGGATGGCAGGAAGTTGGGAAACTAAAGTGGTGGTAGCATGGGTAACTTTTACTTTGAATAGAGAATCAGCAACCACTTTCTGAATGAAATCTGTGGTGTGTTTATGAAGCTGGAGAATGGTTAGTTTGCTCTGTGGGGGGCACTTTGGGGAAAGAATGGTAGGGGGGAGACTTTGCCAAAATATTCGCTGTTTAAGCGACCAATTTGCAGAGGAAACACTTTTTGAGTTGGGCAGCAGCAGCCACAGCGAAATGGTGTTGGGTGTATAACAAATTATCATTTGTGTGTGGGGCATAAAAGAGCTGAGGGATCTCAATGGGGGATTGTGAAGGGATAAATTCTCTTATGTTGACTTTGGAGTCTTCAATCACATAACCAGATTCATCAGTTTCATACAATGAGGACCAGGGGTTTATGTCATACAATTCCATGTTTTCCTTGATAGGAATGGGTGAGGCAGGTGTTGAATATTTGGGCTTCGCCTGATGGCTGGTTCGTTGTTTGGTGGAAACTGCAGCTTTGAGCATCTATTGTGTGAGGACAATAGACAGAATGGTGCTTTAAATTTATGATATAGCTTTTTGGTGATACTTCAATTGTATACCCAGTCATTTCACTTGGACGATGGCACGCTGCCCTGATCCTACTAATCCCAAGTGAAAATTGACTTTAATATAAAATAAAGTGATAATGCAAAAAATTTATAAGATAAATTATAAACTTAATCCAGAAGTTAAAGGATGTCTTTATTAGTGTAAATGCAAGGTTTATTTATAGGGTTTGATGTTAACCACATCTTACCCATGACGCCTTACTTTCAGTGGCCTTTGGCCACATAAAAAGTTTGTAAGGATGTCTACAAATACTTCGACTCAGGGCATCATGCTCAGCCTCAGAGTTGGAGTAAACACCATCATCATCCTTGAGATGGCGTTTTGTCATATCTTCAAAATAGCTGAACTGATTTACCTTCACATCTAATTGGCAGCACATTCCAAGGCGATTCATATCACTAATTAGTAATTAATTTGGTCAAAAACTTGACTGACATTAAAAACTAATTTTGACATAGGCCAACAAATCCCACATGCTCGAGTCATTAAATCAAAACTTAAATTTAAGTTTGACCTAACCAACAAACCCCTGAGCCCATGTCATCATAGTTGAATATAATTAAATGAAATCACTAGGCTGCAAGTCCCAAGTTCAGATACTTAGGATACACCTGAACCATAATTGTTGATATCAAATATCTGACGATTAGGTCCAGTCAATTCCTCAACACTTCCCCCGCCTTGACTGGACATAAGCAGCAAATACCCTTCTTCCTGGGTCACACTATCTAACTCTTCGCCTTTCTCAAAGTTCAAACATCATCTCGATAGCCTTCCCTAAGCCAACAAGGCCAGCGTGCCTGATGCTGAGCTTTCTTGGGTTTTGGTGCATCTCTGCCAAGGCCTAGACAGTTGGAACTTATATGAATTCCACATCTCTCTGATTCCATTGTAGGATTCTTCAGTTTGATTGCACTCTCCTCCCCCCACCAAAAAGGAAATACCTACTTCTAATGCCTGCGAGGCATCAATCTATGAAATAAACTATATGATTTGCAATTATTTTATTTTTTATTATATATATATATTATTTTTTATGGTATGGGTAAGGAACTTAGCATGTACTCGATTCACAACCCAGCCGCCTTGATCCTTAATGGTATATACATCTTCAGACAATTTCACCAAAATGATAAATGGACGCTTTCAGAGCGAGGTTAGTTTGTGTGCGCAGCCTGCACTATGAGTGTCACAATATACTACTAAATCTCCTTCATTAAACTTATTCACCATATCCCATTTGGCGTCATCATAGCTCTTCTGAATAGTTTATCAACTAATTGCATTTTGATAAAGCTTCTGATTGCAATTTGATTAGGGTCTTCACTAGTTGCTTGAAATATTTATTTGGGTTAATTGCGTCAGGTGAACTGAGTACTGAGTTTAATAATGGAGGTATAGCGGGCTGTCTACCATACAAAAGTCAAAACGGAGAGTGGCCTGTGCTGCTGTGGTCTCCGATATTGTATGCAAACATTGTTGCACTAATTGAAGTTGCCCATTGTGAAGGCGCCAAGGCTGCGTTTTTGCATAAAATGCTGACTAAAATGCCATTCACTCGCTCTACCATACCATTAGTCTCAGGATGGTATGGTGTTGACAACACTCCTTTTTTTAGTACTAGATGGTCCCAACCCAAGGGGGGATTCATCGATGTTTGACAACACTCCTTTGATAGACATCAACTCATTTAGCCATTGTACCATTTGGGCAATAAAATTCATGCCATTATCTGTCAATATCTTCTGGGGGCATCCGTGCTTATAGACAATATTATCCATAATGAACTTGGCAGTAGTTAGGTCCCCAACGTCTCAAATTGCTTTTGCTTCCACCCATTTTGTTAGATGGTCAATAGAAACAATTATGTATTTGTTGCCTAGGCTACTCACCGGCAAAGGGCCAATTAAATCAATTGACATGTATGCCAGGCCCAGTCAGGCTTGATAAAATGGTATATCACATCTGACTTCATAGATTTTGTGATTTAGCATGAATGACATTTATCAAGCACATCTTGGATATCAAATTTCATGGAATCCCAATAGTAACTGGCTCAAATTAATTCTAACATCTTGGTCATTCCCTATGTCTGATGGCCTTGTGTGTTTGTGTGATAATCTCCATTTGGTCAGAAGGTTTTGGAAAAATTTGATGTTGTCCATCGGGCTTAAGCTTGTATAAAACTCCATCTTGATATTTGGTGTCAATTAATGCTTTCTCGATTGCTTTTTGAACTTTGGGTGGCTCGTCTCCATATGTTTGGTTAATCATTTTTTTATGAAGCTCATTAGCTAAATTGCTCAGGACAGCTACAATGGGAAGTCGCAATAGTACATCTGCATTTTGATGGGCTGCTCCAGCTCTATGAATAATTTCATAATTGTATGCTTGTAATTTCAGAGCTCAGCGGGCTAACCATCCTTCAGGTTCCTTGAGATTGTGGAGCCATCATAATGAGCTGTGATCCATTACTACTTGAAATTTGGTGCCGTGAATGTAAACCTGAAATTGTTTACAAGCATAGATGACAGCCAGGCATTCTCTTTCAGTCATCGTGTAATTACACTCATGCTTATTCAGCATCCTGTTGCAATAAGTGACTGGATGCTCCTCGCCATCATCCCCAATCTGCAATAGCACACCACCAATCGCAGTCAATGAGGTGTCAGTTTGTATGATAAAGGCTTGCTGAAATCAGGATATCAGAGGATAGGCGCTAAGCTCATTTTGTTTTTCAAATCCTCAAAGGCTTGTTGGCATTCCTCTGCCCAGCAAAAATGAACTCCTCCTTGTAGCAAGTGGAATAGAGGCTCGGCAATCTTTGCAAACCCTTCCATGAATCTTTGATAGTATCCTACCATGCCTAAGAGCACTTGAACATCTCTCATACTCATCAGAGGTTGCATATTTTTAATCGCCTCCATCTTTTGAGGATGAGGCCGCAAGCCCTTGGAATCAATGATGAACCCAAGGTATTCCAATTGTTCTTTAAAGAATTGGCATTTTCTAGGTTTTATCTTCAGATTGGCCTTCAACAGTTGTTCAAACACTTGTTTAAGGTGCTCCAGATGTTCAGAAAACGTTTGTGAAAAGACATTGATGTTATCCAGGTACACCAGAACAAAGGACAATTTAAGGTCCCCCAAGATTGCGTCCATTGCACGCTGAAAGGTTGCTAGTGTATTACACAGCCCCTGTGGCATGCGTGTTGGTTGAAAAAGCCCTTGAGCAGCAATCATCGCGCACTTTCCTGCTCCTCTGGTGGCAACTCAATTTGCCAATATTCGGAGATGAGGTCCATTGCAGTAAAGTACTTCGCCCCTCCTAGGTGGTCCAGAGCATCATCAATTCTGGGCAACGGATATAAATCCTTTTTTGTAATGGCATTGAGGTGTCAATAATCAATCACAACTCGATTGCTGCCATCTTTCTTCTTTATGATTAAAATGGGGCTGGCCCATGGGCTTTTGGATGGCACCATCATTCTGCTTTTCAGCAATTTGTCTAGCTCTTCACCAACTATTTCGTCACTGGCCCTGGGGCGCAGAATTGGTCTCATTCTAATAGGCATATGATCCCCAGTATCCACGAAATTCTGAACTCCTTTGTACAACCTAAATCTTGGTCATCTTTGGCGAAAATTTTAAAGTATAAATTAAACAACTCTAGTGCTTCATCCTTCTGTTGTTCCAATAATCCAGTGAACAATTTTTGGGGTATTACTGCATGTGCCCCGAGGGCTTGGGTTGGTAAGCTGAACTCTGATAAATCGCCAAATTTGACATCTGATATTAACTCATCCCTCAGAAGTAGGTGCACAAAAGCAACTACTTGAAATTTCTTGACCTTAATATTTTGGCTGGTCAAATTTGCTAGTAAGACATCAATCTCTCTGTGCCCCAGTATAAGTATTCCAGGCGCCACACTAGGTTCCATTGAAGAACAATGCCATGGGGGTACGACCTCCCCATACAGTCCTTCTGGAATATCCAGTGTGGTCCTGTTCTCATAACCAGTTGATGGCCTGGAGCTATTGTCACAGCCTTATTCACACGTAGCGGTATTCCTCAATTTTTGTTTATGGCAGTTGGCATGGGGTGGCTTTGATTCCCCCACTGAATATACCCTACTGGTATTATCCCATCAGCATAAAATATATTGATAAAATTTCTACTACAGCTCGTGGGCTTCATATCGTTGCAAGAGTAATAAATTGGAAGCAATTGGCTTTTTATCATCAAGATGTTTTCCTTAAAATCGCATGAGATCCCATAGGTCCTTAAAAACTAGTTCCAAATAATATATCATAATCGACATTTGGAAGCACTATAGCAGGTGCAGCTACTACCAAAGCTCCAAATCGCAATGGTAAGGCGCTGTAAGCATACACTCTTAGTGACGTTAAGGCCTGCGGTCCCATATTCTCAATGATGGTCAATGTCTGGAGCTATTTTCAATTTCTTAACCAGCTTCGTAGAAACAATGTTTTAGGTGTTCCGCTATCAACAATAGCTACAACTTTAACCTTGTTGACTAGGATTTCCACATAAGTGCACTCAGAATAGTAGGAATCAATAAAGTTTATCAAATGAATATGGGAAGAGTCCAAGGAGTTAAGAGTGTGTTTCAGAGTATTCCCAATACTGGGACATTCATTGATAAATGTGTTGATTGGCATTGCTACATTGACCCCTTTCAGGCTTGGGGTATCTGATGCATTGCTATATTGACCCCTTTCAGGCTTGGGGTATCTGATGCATTGCTTGGCCCGTTGGCTGGAATATTCTCAAGTATTTGTTGCACATAGGGTTTAACGACTACCTCAGAAACTTCAGGTGTGACAACCTTACTCTGGGAGCGAGTTACCACATGTACATTCGGGGAATCTTTGTTTGATATTAAAATAGAAATGATTTTATTGTCAAATGAGGCCCCGCGGGCATTATTTTTGTGTTGATTGGGTGGGACTGGTGTTGTAGGCACAATAGAGCGTCCCACATCTATTGTGCTTGTTTTTTCCCTCCTACTGCATGGTATTGGAAAGGACTATGTTGACATTTCTCTGATGGCATTGGGAAGCATAGTGACCTTTATGTTGGCAATTAAAGAAAGTAATTTCACTCAATGGCCATGGGCTGTCAGTTTTCTTATTGGTTTTATAGAACTTTCCAGCAAAGGTAGTGGTTCCCAATCTGTAACCAGTATTAGGAGGGCCATGATTTTTTGAGCATCTGCATAAATAGTCAACCAATTCAGATGTTGTAAGGTTCTGCACGAAAGCAGGCAATAAAGTGTTAGATAGATTAGGGTAAGGTTCTACTGCATGCTCTAGTGCAATCTTGGCATCAAAATTGACCATGGCTCGCGCGCCTAAGAGAACCTGAGCTTTGCAATAGAATCAATCCGCAAATTTGTCAATTGCTTCATCTTTCTTAAAGCTGATGTTCATAAACTTAGGTTTTCTGGTTGAGATCTGTTCTGGACCTCCAAATTCATGAAGCATGGCCTCCTTGACTTCGGCATATATTGGATTTTCATTGATGTGAGGCATAATCAACTCAATGCTCCACTCATCCAAGCAGTTGACCACGGTGACTGCTTTGTTGCGGTCACTGGCCCCATGCATAGCCATTTCAAAACGTTTGATGAAGGTGGTAATACTTCCGTTCTTTTCAAAGGCCAGCAGGTTTGCTGGTTTATAATTATAACTTCCCCGTTCCTGGTTTTCACAATTATTTTTAGGTTGACTAAAGTCAGACGTGCTAGGGCGTTGGGGCATCAAATCCAGGTTTGAGGTGATAGGGTTGTCCAAAGCAACCATTATGCTATGCAGTTGTCAGCGTGGCCCAGCGTCTGTTTTGGTGGTTATTTCTGAAACTTCGTCCTCATAATATTCAGAAGAATTTCCAGTCAAGTGTGGTGTATCACACTGACAACGCCCGCCATCCAGAGCTCAAATATGCTCATTGTTTCATTTTCTTAACGGGCACAATTTCGATTTTTTAATTTTAATTTTGCAATTTCCTCATTCAGGCTAGTAGCTTGTAGCTGCAAGGTGAAAATCACTTGGTCCTTTTCCTTTATTGCCTTCTTGCACTGATTTAATTCTCCATGGAGGTTATTGTTTGCCTCATTAATAGCGTCAAGTTCATCATTATGATCATTGATTTTTCTAGTGTATTAGTCCTTCATCTGTGAAATTTGGTCGCTCAAAAGTTGGTACCGGTCAATATCTGCAGTCCCAGCCATGAGCGCCATTGTTGATTATTTGGGCTTCGCCTGATGGCTGGTTCGTTGTTTGGTGGAAACTGCAGCTTTGAGCATCTATTGTATGAGAACAATAGACAGGATGGTGCTTTAAATTTATGATATAGCTTTTTGGTAATACTTCAATTGTATACCCAGTCATTTCACTTGGACGATGGCACGCTGCCCTGATCCTACTAATCCCAAGTGAAAATTGACTTTAATATAAAATAAAGTGATAATGCAAAAAATTTATAAGATAAATTATAAACTTAATCCAGAAGTTAAAGGATGTCTTTATTAATGTAAATGCAAGGTTTATTTATAGGGTTTGATGTTAACCACATCTTACCCATGACGCCTTACTTTCAGTGGCCTTTGGCCACATAAAAAGTTTGTAAGGATGTCTACAAATACTTCGACTCAGGGCATCATGCTCAGCCTCAGAGTTGGAGTAAACACCATCATCATCCTTGAGATGGTGTTTTGTCATATCTTCAAAATAGCTGAACATATCTACTTTCACATGTAATTGGCAGCACATACTAAGGCGATTCATATAAATAATTAGTAATTAATTTGGTCAAAAACTTGACTGACATTAAAAACTAATTTTGACATAGACCAACAAAGCTCACGTGCTCAAGTCATTAAATCAAAACTTAAATTTAAGTTTGACCTAACCAACAAAGCCCTCGAGCCTGTGTCATCATAGTTGAATATAATCAAGTGAAATTGCTAGGCTGCAAGTCCCAAGTTCAGATACTTAGGATACACCTGAACCATAATCATTGATATCAAATATCCAACAATTAGGTCCAGTCAATTCCTCAACAGCAGGTGATTGGGTTGGGGCTCAAGAGTAAATTGTTGTCCATGCTGCTTCATGATTGGTGGGAACATTGGTGGTACTGGGTTAAGAGAAGCCTGATTGTCTTCTGTCAGTGTAGGAGCAACAGGTTTTGGAGGAGGGGGTAGGATTGCAATCAATTCTGAGAGGGCTGCGGGACGGTTGGCAGATGGGGAGCTGGTGGCCAAGTCTGCCAAGGTAGCAGAAGCAACAAGGTAGGGACAGCTACGCTTTGAGTGACAAAATCAAAGCAGGATGAACAACAGTCTACCCACTCTCAATGTGGGCCCAGAACAGATGGTCAGGGAAGACGCAATGAAGGCATGAAGGGGAATCTGCTCCACAATGCTAGAAAATCTAGGGCTGACCGTGGAGAATGCCAAGGCCCAGTGAGGCGTGTGGCTGCTTAGGGGACCACAAATTGTAGGATGGGGTCAGCGCCAAAGGCTACCAAAACTTTCATCAGCTCCTGATGGAGCACCACAGGTGAAGGTGAGTGGGCAACCCAGTGAACTGAACCACCAACATGGTGTCAGCGGAATTTCTGAGTGCGCATTGTGGGAATTGGGGTGCCCTGGAAAACCAGGGGCACAGTTGCTGCAGTGGCAGCATTGGCTTTACATGTGAAACCTAGATCAGAGTATCCTTTATAAGGGTGGATATCAATGAACCTAGCGGGTTGCATCACCGCTTGTGTCATTTTGATAATGGCTTTGTCCACATATGGGAACAACTTCCTATATTTGACCCAAAGGCTAAAATGGATATTCAAGCAGGGGAGTATGAGAGGGCAGCATGCAATACCTGGGATCATGTGAGGTGGATGGCGTGATCCTTGGGCGGAACAAACCAACCTAAGGATATTTTCAGACTGGACGAACCAGTCTGAGCGCGTTTTCCCCCTGAATAGAAAATGTTGGGTGGGGTTTTGCCACTGCCCCACATGGGAGCAGCAGGCGGTGGGGCTGTGAACATCAGTGGGTCAGTGTCGCGGCTAAATGGATTGCAATTGGCTTGTAAATTTAAATTAAATTTTGCTCAAAAGTGGGTTTGAGTGGAAAGAGAGTTTTACTTCATTTAAATATAAATTCTTTATTGCTTTCGCTATTCCCATATAAGTTAGTCCTCTAGCAGGAAATAAAACTTTGTATCACGCATCAAACAACTGTGGAATGATATTATCTAGTCTTATTCTTTTTTTAATTGACTTTTACTGAGATATAAATAGAAGTTACACTTTTATTACTTTGAGAGCGGCAATGGCCTAGTCACTTTGAGCGCATAAACCACTAAAGGATGCTAGTTTAAACTACATACTTTTTACACAGTTGGGGAATTACATCGAAGACTTTTATTGTCAAGAATATTATGCAAGAGTGCAAAATCCTATAATGTTGAAAAGAAACTAAACTTGAGTTTATTCAGTTTATATGGAGGAGAAAACTATAAGTAGGCAATTTTAAGACCATTGGGTTAAAAGACAGCTCCATTTTCTTATCCCTTGTTCCTATTAGTATATAATTTATCCCAGGGTCAAACTACTTTAATAAGTTCTCCTTTATGTGTCACAAACTTTTCTATAGACTGAACAAGCTAGATAATCATGATCTATGGAAATAAAATTGCATTAGGTGGTGTAGGAGTGAATGCGTTCAGAGAGCCTTCTACTGCCACAATCTCAGTTGTTCCATTAGGATTAGGTATATCTTATATAACCAATGATAATAAAAAAATTTTAGTTTATAAAGACTTCATGATGGCCTTTCACTAACCTGTGGTCATATATGCTCTTTGCTTCAAATTTTATACTCTTTTTGATAGAAATAGCATCAGAATAACTTTTTATGTCTTTCTGCAAGAGGCATATCAATTTAATTCACCTTGAATATAAATACTCTGGGCTCAACAGAGTTTTCTTATGAAGGGTCATTTTATAAGGTCCACTCTTAATAAACAGATTTACATTAACACCATAAAGCTAAAAAGCCTCTCATTATATTTCACTAAAGTTTGTTTTCCCACTATGATACTCTGAGATGGGAAAATGGATTTCAAGGAAGTTTAGGAGGTCAGGAGGTCCAGGATGTTATATTAATCCAGGGAATATAGGGGGTCTTTGAGGTCATTCACCACTCTCTGGACAAGAGGTCCTTGGGGCCTTATAGCACAGTTTCTCTACTTGAACAGGAGTATCAGGAGTCCCATTTATTCTGGGTGTATAACATAGTTAAGTGTTCCTTTAGAGCCAATAAGTTAATAATTCTTTAGTTGGTCCACTAGCTCATCTAGACACTGTTACTGAGAAGAGTAAACCGTAGATTCTATCATAGTCTCTACTTCTGCTGAAAAATTTCAGATAATAAAAATATCTAGTATTCTGAATATTATGTCATATAATGGTTGCTTGAACTCATTATATCGTTTAAATAATAAGAACTTAGTTAAGAAGTTCAATAACCCCAGTCATCAATAGAGAGTATATTATTTTATTTATCACGCCTATAAATAAAAACAACATTGTGTATACTGTCTAATAGAGATTCAGGTTCCAAACCAAAACAAGTTGACATTGCAACTCAAGGTGGTTGTTAGAAATGGGTTGACTGATTAAGATGAAGCCATTATTATAAGAATACATATTACTTTATAAGGTGCTTTAATGATTAAGACCTAAAACTGATAATATCAGAATTATAATGTTGATTATAATTGATTTTTAATACTTTTTCCATTTATCTGAAGATACAAGAAACCACTTGCACCACGCTCTCATATGGCTATATATTCTTTTAGTCTAAAACCCAGCCATTCAGTCCACATAGATATGAGTTGGATCAAAATTGCAATTAGTTTAACTGTAATTCATAAATATTGATCACCACTAATATCTAACTATTTACCTAATTACATGACGGGCTGCACTCTGATAATTGGGCCAAGCAGCGATAGTTATAAAAAGTTGATAATGCACCTCAAATATGGTGTTCATTACTTTATTAGAGTACTTATGCTTACAATGCCATAATGATTCAAACATAGTAAAAATCAGCTGATCTAGGTTATAGCATGGATATTCTCATACAGAGAGTATACAAGGATGTCTTGCCTATAAGCTACTGTTTAGGTAGAGGTGAAAGGAGAGGAAAATGCCTGAAAGTGTAGATAGCATCATAAGTAATCCTATATTATACTATTTGGTTGTTCATAAGAGTACAGGTTGAGATACTTTCAAAGTAAATACTACCTAATTAATTTTTTTATAAAACACTTCAATTGCCATATTATTTTAGGATGTTTAAGTATAAAAATATACTATTTTTTTTATGAGATCATAGGCGTGTTGGTATAATATAAGTGCTGGAAATAATAAACACCTCAATTACTAATACTTGTGACACTTTATATTAAGTGAACCTAATATCAAGTCTATTTACTTCATCTAATAGAAATGAAACTCCACTTTTTACCTCAAGTATGAAAAACTTGCCTCTCATAGTTGATGAGATTTCAATAATGGTGCAATCATGTAATCTGTATAATTTTTTTGAAATCTGGATAATGATTTATATTAATTTAACTGGGTAGGGCCTTCATACTGCTTAACAAAGTTACATACTATTTAAAGTATTACTAATAAGGTCAATATAAACCCTCTTACTTATAAACTTTATAACCTGGGTTAGAAACCTAAAGAAGCTTAGCATTCAGGTAAGTAAACTCAGCTATCCTATTCTATATAAAGGCTTCAGATCCAGGTGTAGTGTGTGACAAATGCACACTATTGCACAGGTTAAAATGTAATGCGTTTGCTCTGGCTATCAAGCTGGACTGGTTCATGACCTTTCATGACTAAAAAGGCTCAAACACTAAGATTTTGTCACTAACTAGTTCTCTGACCTAGGGCATACTTAGATAAGAGATTGGTAGTAACTTTCACTCTCTGATTCCAAGGCTCCCTCACCCACCTGCTCCCAAGCCCCCTAGTTTCTAAATCTGTAAATAACTACTTAGGAGTATCAAAAACTCTGTGTAGATTAATGGAATTTGAAAATATCAACAACATAGTCCCCAATCCCATCCTCAACAGGTGGCTCAATCTGGAGTCAACTTGAATGGGAAATCTATCAAGTAAGTCAAATTTAGTTATGAAGTTAAAGAGAAAGAGTTGAAATTGGGAATCAAACCTAGTACTAAAATTTGAATAGTTAAAAGGAATCATGACATTTAAATCTATCGTAAATGGCTGAGAATAGCATGGGAACTTTAGCCAAAAATACTGCTTTTGTAGATTGATTGAGTCAATGACCTCCAATATTATTGGATTAGAATTTGTGTTTAGAAACTGGTGATCACTTTTTAAAATTGGCAACAATTTCCCAGTATTAAACTTTAAATTAGTAATCCCCCTCCTCAGAACAACATAAAACCTAGCACCCTGAAAATGGTAGGGCGTTGGCTACTTTTTATTACATTTAATATAATAAAAATCTCTGACAAAAAAGTTTATTGTACATAGTTATATGAAATAATTGGTTAGTGTTCCTGAAGAATTGTACAATGGTATAATTATCTTTTTTCTATGTGCAGTAGCCTAAAAAAGTAGATAACGCCTACTCTTCACCTTCATCAACTTGGGAAACCCAACAACCCTCTCCCACCTCCACATTATAACCCCAAAGGTAGGGCGTTGCTTGTCATTATAAAGTTGCAGTTGGTGGTGTCCAAACACCTGCGCTAACAGCCCAGTTTTTCATTGGCTCGCCCAGTATAAAAAAATAACCCAATTACTAGATAGAAATTGTGAGACAAAGTACACAATTATAGAGCCAGTTGCTCCAGGAAAATAATTTTGGTACTGCTTAAGTGACCATTATACCCCTCTCATAGCACAAAAGAATGTATTTTTATTCTTAGGAACCATCAGGTACTGATAATTCAATCCCTTATAGAGATATATAGAATGACCTTTTAGGAATGGGTGCAACACCTATAGAACCCGCTGATTCAGTAATCACGAGTTATTACATCTTTTTAGTTCGCCAGGTTGAAGGACAACACTGGGTCAACCCAGTCTATTAAGATCTCTCTGATGTATGGCCCTTATTAGACCCTAAGAGTCCTAATTCCGCTCCTCTGTCATATGATATGTCTGCTTCTATGCCCACTTAGTTCATAATCAGATCCCTTAGGTGAGGAAGCGTTTCAAGGCTAAGAAATCAGATCCCACACTTTGTTCACTCATTTAGTTTATAAATTTGACTGTGCTTACTTCTTGTTATCCATTAATATTATGAAATGACAGCGTAATGTCACATTAACTACCCTTGTGGACACTGGAGCTCAGAATTAGAATTAATTGAAAGCTGTTCAGACATTGGATCTTGAAACTATTCCTGGTGAACCTGTTATGGGAGCATCTATTATCATTATGCCCATACTTCCTTAGCGCTAACCACTGGGTTTTATTGCCCATGAGTATTAATTTAAACTCAAACTTTAAAGTAAAACATGAATTATTTTACTTTGTGATTTTAGGGACAGGATGATATTGCAGACAGTCAGTGAGTATTGGCATTGAGAGGAAGATGCTAGATTTTACCTTCTGTTATCTTTCAGGTAACATTCCACTCCTCCCCACATTGGCAACAGGTATGATGTGGAGGCAACACTGGATTACTTTTCCACTCTGTTGTGACTGAGCTACCCACTTTTCTTCATTTTCTCTCACCCTTCAAATCAGATTTTGATGTAGAAAGGGCTAATCAGCTGAAAATTCAGCATGAGTTTGATTTTAGCTTCCAGTTAAAGGTTGATCTAATAAAGATCAATTGACACTTATACCCTATACAACTGAGCATTATCAGAAATTAAAAACCTTGATTGACGACATGTAAAAAAGAAGTGGTGGTCAAGAAGACCTCCCACATGTCATCCATATTAGTATTCACGCTGAAACCTGATGGCACCCTAAGACCCTGTGTGGACTATGGACAGATGAACATTGTCACGGTACCAGATCCATATCCCATTCCTTTGTAAGCTGACATAGTTCAAGCCATTTCCAAGTCAAAGGTATTCTAAATTTGACCTGGTTAATGCGTTTCACCTAGTACAGGTATAGTCTTCCAGAGATGGCTGACTGCCATCTAGGCAATCTGTGCAATTTACCATCTCAAGGTATTCTCTTTGGCTTTATAAACTCGTCTGCAGTATTTCAGTGCATTATTGATGACGCCCTTGAAGATCTTAGGCTCTTCTGCTCAATTACCTATGTGGATGATAATTTGATACTCAATAGAGAGAAAACTTCAAGGATTTAATAAGTTGTTGCAGCCCTTCATAAGTCTGGGTTAGTTAAAAAGCTGTCTAGATATTAGGTTTATAAAGATGAAGTGCAGTTCTTGAAAAGCTGGCGCTGAAGGATGGTCATGCTATTGAACCTTTAAAACTAAAGAGCATTCACTCTTGGCCTACTCCTGTGATGCAGAGGCAACTGCATAGCTTTTTGGGTCCATTAACTTTCTGGAGAAATTCTCACCGACTATTTTTGCGTTAGTATCTCCCATATAACCTCTCACAAGTAAGAATGCTCCTTTTTTGGACCCCAGAGTGCCAACAAGTGCTTGAAGAAATAAAGAAAGTTTCACTACAACTTCTGTTTTGACCTGCTGATGAAGGCAAAACATTTATCATGGCTTGCAACACCTCAAGCACAGCAGATGGAGCTTTTCCTCTGTAAGAACATGAGGGAAGGACACCCAGTAGCTTACTTCTCAAAAAAAGTTTAACTTAACTTTACATTTTTGAGCCAAATAAAATAATGAGTTAGCCGCAGTTATGAGATCACTGATGCAATGATTGTACCTTTCACAGGGCGGTAAGCATTTGATGATTATGCATACTTAGTATAAGTCTCTTATGTATCATAGCAAACCCCAAAAGCTAGTTCACAGGCAGATTAGAATTCATTGTGACCTTCTTAATTTCTATTTCATGTATGAGTTTGTCAAAGGGGCTACCCATATAATACCAAATTGCGTGAGCCTCAATTCCTTAATAGGTCTTATTTTGGATAAAGATCTGACTTGGACACAATAATTCCTCCTAAACTAAGCATGATTCCCAAACCACCAGCCATTGCCACGGTATCTTCCCCCACTCCAAAGTTTAAAAACAAATCCTTCAGTTTGAACCATATTATCCCTTTTACCTCTGAGCATGGGGTTTTATCAATTCTTTACAACCCAGTCCCTGCATCATAAACAGAATAAGATTTTCTCCTTAATGCTGTTTTGGCATCCCAGTCTTCAGACCCTTAGAGCCTTAACCTACCAGCAAAGATTGACACAGGTAAGGTACCATCTATATGTAAATCAAAAGAATAGTATCAGCTTTGCGCTCTCTTGGCAACAAGCCAAGGGTAAATTATTGATTGAATGACTACTAAGAGGCGCCAGGCAGGACAACTTAAGTGGAACTTACCCTTCTCTAAGGTTCAGAGGTTTCTGACAGTTCTTGTTTCTGGATAAATTTCATCAATCCTAGAGAATTGGACTTAATTTAAAGATAAATATATGTTATAAAGTCCTAATATAAAAGAATTAGTACTATTTAAAGTACTAAGGGAAATTAGGAATGTGATGAGTGATAGGCAAATTCCATGTGTGAGGGTGGAAGGAGGTGCAGGAATGCAAGAGGCAATGGTGCAGTCCAGATTCAGAGTTGGAGGAGAACAGGATTTCTTGTTAAAGGCTGGACCGAGATCAAATAATGGTAATACAATTAAGTATTTCAAATTATCTGTTATTGGGAAGCCAATAAGTGATAAGGCATAATATGTGTCATAAGGTGGTTAATGATGTGAGTAGAGGAGTTAAACAGTGAATACATCCTATGGCCTAATATCAGAATGAATAGTCACTTGGCTTGGGCATTCTTCTCTATCTCATTAGCCAGTGGAGCATTAATGAACAATTTATCCAGAGTTCATTTAGGTATAAACTTGGCGTTATTATGGGAAATTGCTTAGTTCTTGAAAACATAAAAGTATTAGTGATCTTGGGCCTTAAGCCCAATAAAACATTAGTAGATAAATTATAGCAATATTATCAGGCTTCAACTCTGATCAAAATTGACAGTAAGTATAAACCAATGTCATTAATAGTATTAATAAAGTTGACAACAATTTAACTTAAAACCCTAAAGTCAAGGATTTACCTAAATTTAGGCAAAATCTGACAGGGTGATTTTTTCATTTCTCAATAAAGTCCAAGTTCATTCTGCCAAGCACTCCCAGGTCATAAGAGAACATAATAATACCCCTACCATGGAGCATCATGGTCTAAATAAATGCGTTAAATTGGTTTAAATTGGGTATGATGGAATGGCTCAATAAAAACGTCCCTTCTTGGATAGAAGGTTACCTTACATGTGCCCTTTCTAAATCACACAGAACAATACACAATGGCTTTCTTCACCCCCTCCAACAAGCAGAATGACCATGGGCCTCAATTTTACAGGAAATTGTTGAAGGTTTGCTAACCCCACAAAGGTATTATGAAGTCATGGTAGTGGTAGTCTGCTTTACAAATGTTATAAGTTCCAATATCTGCTCTCTAATAAATGATATCGGAGCATTGTCCTTACCATAAGATTCCCCTCCAAAAATTGCCTTAAGGGCAATCATAATATTAAAAATTTTCAATATATAATAGTATTAATACTAAGCCTAATTTAAATAAAGAGTTTGCGCTAAAATTAGCCCCTTTTATAGGCTTCAGGGGGTTATAATGAGTGTAAAATATTTTTCCCCCATCTGACTGGATAATATTAATGAACCCTTGATTTTACAATATTTATGACATCAAGAATCTCACTTCTGATTGGCTAGGGCCCAAATCTCAACAAGATGAAAATATATTACCTATGATTGATTGGTTACAGCAAAGGAGTTGCAACGAAGTTTAAACCTTGTTTGAAACCCTAATTGGTTCCAAACAAGATTCCCTTTATTCCATATTACACGCGATTATTAAAACCTCAAACGCATGTTTTCTATATATATAAAAGCAAATGTGTGCGTGTGTGTGTTTGTGTGCGATGCCCAGCCAAAACTAGAGCATGTAGAGCTCTGAAAATTTGGCTATATGTGGACGGGAGGGGGTCCGTGTGCATCTCGAAGCCCGATTTTTAATTTTCATAGTAAAATAAAAAGTTTTATATGTAACAAGTTAAAATTTTATGTTTTAATGTAAATCGGTATATTGTTACGGCCAAGAAGTTTGATATTCGGTTGATTCGGTAGTTTAAATGGTTTTGTCGAGCGGTTGGTGGGTTTGTGTTGATTAATAAGCTTAACGGTTTAAATAAAGAAGTTATTGATTGGTTGATTCGATGATTTAATTGGTTTTGGTAAGTGGTTGGTGATTTTGGTTGTTTAGATATATTTAGTTTTGGTTTACGAAGCGTTTGGTGATTAATTGATTTTTAATCTAATGGTTTTAGCTAAGTGGTTTAGTGGTTTAGTTAATTCGATAGGTTTAATTGGGTATGGCTGAATGGTTGGTAAATTTATATTGATTAAGTATAATTTGATTACTTAATTTTATCGATAACTATCTACAAATATAAAAAATACAAGATTATCAGATAAACTTTAAGCCCACAAACAAATCCGTGCTAAACTTGGTATCAACAGGAATTATCCTAAAATTTTATTTACAAAAGAATCAGTATGTTAATTTGTTTATATAGATGCGTTATCTCGAGCAAATAACCAAAAATCACCAAACTTGGCACAAGTATTCTATAAAGTTTGGGAACGGAATGCTGATATGTAATTATTTAATAATCATATAAATTTAAATATCAATTCTATATAAGATCTAGAACATATATTTCTAATGGTAATTATATAGCAATTTGGCTGGGTATTTTCATATTCATTTATTTAGATATTTTCATAGGTTTTGATAAGGGTTTGGTAGTTTTTGGCTGTTTTGTAAGTTCAATAATTGGTTTTTGCTGAGTGGTGGTTTATTTTTTGGTTTATTCGATAGGCTCAATAGTTTCAGGTAAATGATTGATATTTAGTTAATTTGGCAGGCTTAATAGATTTTAGCTAAGTGGTTGGAGGTTGGAATTTTTAATAGGTTTAATGGTTTCTGAACTTATTGATAGCTATCTATTAATAAAAACTAAAATAATTTAGAATCTGATTGATTTGATAGGTTTATTTAAATTTGGCCGAGTGGTTGATGGTTTTTGGTCGAATCGATAGGATACAGTTTAGCTTTGGGGGTGATTAGCTATTGGTTGATTTGATAAGTTCAGTTAGTTTTAGCTGAGTGGTTGGTGGTTTTGGTTGCTTCGATTGAGCAATTAGATTTGACCGAGTAGTTATTGCTTAACTATATATAAAATCTAAATTAATCAATTCGAATCACCTGAAATTCTATAGACACCGTGGCGAAGCACGGGTAACTCCGCTAGTAATTTTATAAATTCGATTGAAACTTAATGCAATTGGAATTTATTGCCTGGATTGTTGGATCAAGATTATAAGCTGTTACCAATATCTGAGCTTATCTGTGTATCCAGAGTTATGCAATATCAGTAAAATGATCCACCATCAGAAAAAGCAAGATGTACCACCCCTTCCATGTGTGATACCCCTAACTCACGTGAAATATGCAAAATTCTTTGATAGGAAATATCGCATCTCATTATTCTATTATCCCTTTAATCCTTTGTATATAATTTTAATAAAGAGAAGTTTGTAAGTATATTAATATTATCAAAATAAAGATATTGTTTTATACCCTAATTTCTTTCTACGTAATCTCTAACATCTCCAACAAGAGTTAAGTTAAAGGATTTAGAAGGTCAACTTTGGTCTTCTCTTAGGCAGCCACAATGTACTAAACATATTGCGTCTGTCATATTGTGGGATTTTTGGGTTAGCACCAAGCGAGCAACCCAAATAGCCAGAATTCCTACAAGTGGTGTCACTGCAGGTGGACCCTGTATACCACTAAGTTTATCACTGCTATTTTGGATATGGGAGAACGTATCAAGCAACATGAAAATTAGCTCGCTGCTGCTTATTCTGCATTAAGGATCTCGAGGCCAAACAGCTTACCATGCCTCTGCTATGGACAATATTAAGTACCTCAAAGAGTACACTAAAACGATAGAATCCTGCTCCTTTATCAAAATCCTCAATCACAAGATTACCAAGCATAAAGACAACCTATGTGAAGCTTAAACTTAGCTGGTCAACACTGAATCCTCTTCAAAGACTTCAAACATAAGCTATTCAATATGATACACCACTCTCTCTTACTACCACTGCAAGCAAATTAAGGATAAATACAACATGAGGATCAGAAACCTGGAAGATGACTACTTGGGATTACAATTAACAGTTCACTGCTCATATTTGCAAGATAATTTTAAAACTGAAGTATAAGCTCTTTAAAAATAACTTAACTGTCTTGCAAAGACAGCTGAGATTACTAGACTTTAGACCGGAGCTCACTCTAGAAGACGCACAAGGACACTCAGTACATCTACAAAACCAAGTTCATTTAGTCAAATGCATAATGGCTCCAAAAAATCTGAATATATTAATCTTACTGATCTTGCTGTATACACCTTAAGTAAATTGGTACCTCCATCAATCTCCTCTGTCACTTGGAGCAAAGATGAAAAACTAGCTGAAAATAAAAGATCTTTCCAACAGATCAGGCTCCCCAAACATAAACCTTGTTGCCTTCACTAATCGATGATAAATGATGCTAAAAAGTTATCTACAAAAAATATGCTTACTTTTGATGAAGCAACTACTACCATCTTAGCTTTAACTTAGCATAAATGATACATATCACGGCTTATTGAAGAAGTGAAGAAATACTTAAACAGTACAGGTCATCTGGGAAACTCTGATGGAGGATTGCATCACACTTAGACAACGTTCTCAAGTAGCATCCTCAATACCTAAAGTCGCACAATACTCCAACCCTATAAATGATATCTCAGGCCTGACTTAACACGGTCCCGACTTGAAAGCGCCTGTTAACCACTTGGGAAAAGTACATTAGGCTTAGGGATAGGTTCCCCTAAAGCTGACCATCTTACTAAACCTGACATCAAAACGCCACCTGTCTACACCCTGAGTCACAAGTGTAGAAAACATAGCATCTTTATCAAAATAAATATTGAGACTCTGATGACTCTGCCTACAGCTCTGATGAACACAAGGATATTACAGATAGTGTTGAAAACACCATGGATGAACACAAAACTAACATGAGCCACCAACCTCCACTGATGATTCTGAGCGGCTGTAGAAGGCTCTCGTAACTAACATTACTTCCTTATGCTAGATTCTGGGATAATATCAGATGACTTAGCACTAAGCAATCCACACTGAAACCCTAAGTCCACCTCCCTTACTTGACCAAGACTTGACCTAAACCTAAAAGGCACATTAGAAGGATTCCCACTGAGATTCTCTGCCCCAAACTTCTTTAGGGATTCTATCAGATATTCCAATATCATCTCTATAGTGAAAAATATTGGAAAACAGACCATACCATCAGATTCTCTCCTAAAATCACCTTAGGGAAATTAATATTTAATATCCTCATTATATATAATTTTGATACTAACAAAAGTTTAGATAAACAATTCTCGCTAAATTTAGTCCATTTATAAGCTCTGAGGGGTTACAACGATTGCAAATAATCTACCCCCGCCTTATTGGCTAATATTAATATATCTATTTTACATTAGTAAAGATGTCAACTAATTTGCTTCTGATTAGGTAGGGGCCAATTCTAATGCGATGAAAGTATTTTACCTACAGCTGATTGATTACAATTGAAGGATTTTAAACAAAGTGCAAACCTCATTTAGAACTCTTATTTGTTCTAAACAAGATTCCATTTATTCCATATTAGTGGAGATACTTTGTGTTGATCAGGTTTAGTAGCAAACAATTCAGAATGATTAATTTAGAGCTTTTATATTATAGAGAGATAGTGGAATCACCGGACATTGCTCAGGTTTAATAAACAAACTCTTCAAATCAAGCATTTTGGATTTTATATCTACTGTATAAAACACTAACACCGACAGAGAGACAGACAAACTGACATATGAAACCTTCAAGTCTGATAAGTTCAATCTATATGAGCAATTGGACTAGAATTGGCAAATAAATCAAATAATTAACCAAATTGCTCACCCTAAAATAAACAATTGCTCACCTAAAACTAAACTTAACTTTCTTTAATAAACTTTAACACTAACTGACTGACTTCTAGTCTGATAGGTTCAATCTATGTAGCCAAGTGGTTGTGAATTGTCAAATATATTTCATATAATTCACCAAATTGCTCACCCAAAACTAAAAAAATATCAGTGTTAGAGTTTTAAGTAAATTATTAAGTAGACTTAGGATAACCATCTCATCAGCAATGAGGGCAACAGAAAAGCTGTTAGTATGAGTGGCTCAAGCATAGTGGTGGCACATAGCTCACCATCCATGAGGCAACAGCAAAGCTATTGGTCTGAGTGACTCAAGCATAGTGCTGGCACAACTTTTAGGCTATGCAAGTTCTTGTCCATAAATAAACAAAAGAAACGCCAGGTAACTTCACTAGTCTTAGATAAAGTACTAAACCGCTTAGCTAAAATTATTAAACAAGCCAATAAATTAATCATTAATTCCACGATAAACCAAACTAAAAAAATTGAAACAAACAAAAACCACCAACAATTTACTAAAACTAATTAATTTATAAAATCAACCAATCACTAAGTGCTTACTAAAACTATCATGCTTATTAGAAAACTTAAAACCACCAACTACTCAAAAAAACCTTTTTAAAATTTCAAATCAACCAACTATTAAACTGCTCAGCTATAACAATATACCAATTACCATTAAAATTAATAGTATTATTAATTTTTAAAAAATCTTATTATGTTACTATTTTAAAATGGTTACACTAATTCAGAAACCTTTGTGAAGATGTGCACAACAACTCACTAAAGTTTCACCGCAATTAGATGAATGGTATAGGAATGCATATGAAACAAACAAAGAAACATTCATTTTATATATAAAATAAGAAAGGGAAATAGTTTTTGCTTAAAAGACAGCCCCCAATTAAGCCTATCTAAAAATGCGTTTAAACTTATACAATATGGAAATTTAGTTAGCTATTGCCTGTTACTCTTGAGCTTTTAAATAATTATCATGAGACAATACATTCAACTTTTTCTTGGGATAAAAGGAAAGAAGCTACTTATAAATTCTCTGACTAAACTATAAACTCTATGAGCAGAAAATGGTATTTAAGTTAAAAGTTTGTACCAGCTTTCTGGAGGTCACAATGTAGCAAGCTTTAGAAAGACATTATTTAACCCTTGTTTCTGTATATACTAGTTAAAACCAAGATCTTTAAATTACCCAAACTTCCCACCTTGGAGATGAAATAATCTGAGTGTTAAAAACGAGAGAGTTTCTAAACCATTTGTAATGGCTTTATGCACATATACAAAATGCTCAGAAACATCTGTATCAAAAGAAAAGAACACTTCAGAAGCATCAAGGAAAAAGCTAAAAGGAAATGTAATTCTAAAAATGAGGCCATTTTTGGCATCAGATGAAAAATTTCCCAATCAGTCGCATCTAATTGTGTTTATAACCTTCTATAGAACTTTTAGCACTCAATTATCTTAAAACATGTTCAATACTTTCTGAAGCATGACCTCTAATTGAAGCAAAATTGCATAGAAACTTAGAGAGTTAGATGTGTTCAGTTGATTTAGTTAAGGGACTCAGCTAGATAATGGCTTTAATAGCATAGATACAATTATCAAGTAAGAGCTCTTTATAGAAAGGATAGTTTTCCACTATATATAGCTCACTATCATATTGATTAACAAACCACAAAACTTACCAAATGAAAATTCTTTGTTGTTCAGCAAATCCCGAGGTATGAGCTAACATAACCATAATTCACCTACCTAAGATCAGATAGAAATTGATTTTAGTTTAAAATCAAGCTACTGATATCAGTTCAGATGTGAATATCTGAACGTGAAAAATTACTCTTTAGGTATTGGAAGAGTTGGGGCTGAAAATCATAATATATAGATCTAAACTGTTTAAAATGAGAGTACAATAAACTCATACTACAGAAAGCTCAACTGCAAAAAAGGACTGTCATTCTTTCAGGTAAAAATTGGTTAAAGTTAATCTGGAAATGAGAAACGCCTGCCCAATCAAATGATAAACCTGATGTTTTATATAATGGAAGGATACCAAAAAGTAATCATAAGTTTAAAAGGTTAAAAGCCGCTGCTTGAGAGTAGTAAGGAGAGGGATTAACCAACCCTTCATCAACCTTGAGCCAAGTTCCAAGGAACAAATCCAAAAATTTAAACAAAAATTACTTTAGAATTTTAGTAAAAGCTTATTAGAAACAAATACTCAGTTACTTTATTGTTGCTGAAGTAAGGGTTTGATATTTTTTTAAAAGCCAAAGCTCTAGCTGGAAACAGTGCAGCTAGTAGACGCTGCAGAAACCTTTTGAAACAGGGACTTGCTTTTTAGGCAAGAGTGTAAGTCTTGGAGCCCAGACACTACACCCGGACAGGGAACAGCATTCATTTAGGACAAAAAGCAGTCCAAAGGCCCAAGTGGACCCACTTTCACAGTTGAGTGAATTGGCACACATGGTGGATGACCGCTGGGTGGCTGCTCTACCCCCAAGGATACCCCATCCCTGCCCCTTCCCCCTCCTAAGCCCTATTAGGATGGTTAGAGGGGGCTTGCAGAGAGGTTGCGCAAGCTAGGGGCCACAGGCAGGCCCCTGGGACTCACCATTCCCCTGTAATTTTTGCCAAACAAAAAAAAAGGTCATGATGACCTTGAGGCCTGGTATGCAAATTCTGGGCTGGGGGAGTCAGTCTGAACTATCTGTGACAGAAAATCAATTTTAGTCCCAATTTACACATTGGGCTGATCATTGAGTGAGCCGGTGCAATCCTCTCAACCCTCCATAATGGATTAATGCAGGTCAGGATACAGGGCAAGCAACTCAGATAGTCAGATCTGAGATTGACACTGTTGACCTAACACGGCCCATAAAAATTGAAAAAGGTTAAAAGCTTTTTTTCAATTTTTGCCAGGGTAGCAGTACCCTGGCCCGCCTCATCCCCCAGCCAATCAGTTCCCACCCTCATATTCTAAGGGGTAAATCCCTTTATGACCCACCCAACGCTGCCCTCAATTCTTAAGGCAACAGCCCCATCCAGGGGCTGTTGTTGGTTCATTTTTACTCCCTCGCCTTAGTTACAAAAATAAACATGTACATTCTCACCAGCTCGTTGTGGACTCTGTATGTCATTTTATTTAAAAAAAGCACGCCTTTTGATCCAGAAAAGCGCGTTGCCGCCCTTGTTGTGAATCCAATGATTGTTGACTGGGTTTTCTGGTCTATTACCCTTCTGCCTGACAAGTCATCGCAAATTTTCTAAAAAATTGCCACAGATGACGCGCCTTCCCCTCCTGCCACTATTTCATGCCCATTCCCTTTAACTCTGGCTCTCTGCCCCACCACCATTTCGCCTGAACCCTTTTACTGGGTGGGACAGCTTTGGTTCAACCCCGTTTCACCAACCAGTGGAGAGAAGCCTCACTCAACTCTCATGATAAAGATTTTGTTTGGCTAAGAGGACTGGATCACCCCGCTCAGGGAGACTTGGCCCCAACGCTCTGCGCGGCCCCCCTCTGCATCCCATTTCTACTGAAAACTTTGTGGAAGAACCCAAAATGCCTTATTATTATCTGCAACCCTCATTTTTACAAATTTGAAGGCATGTAACTGCGGAACCCTGAGGAGTTGTCATCCTCCCTGCCTCCCCCGCCCTTGGGTTGCCTCTGCAAGACCCATGGTTTCCCCATTGCAACCACTTGGCTTGGGTGTCTCCAGTACGTTTTTTGAACTTTTGCTTTCCTCACGCCCACAATAGAGCCCCGCTCTTTCAAGTTGCTCAGACTGCTGTTCCCTGTCATTCTGGGATCTCTAATGGGTGTTCACGCACCATGATTGCGTCCCAGTATAGTCTTTCTTAGACGCGTCCATGACATAATAAACTGAACACTTACCTCAGTTATCTCTACTATCCTCTCTGGCATTGGAGAAGCGATGGCCTATGCCCTCACTCTGAACGTGCACTACCTCTGCGACCTGGTCTTTTCTTGTTAGTCTGCTGCCTCTCTCATCTGAGCTTGTAAACAGGCTTTGACAGAATGTAACCCACACCGCCATTCCCCCACTGTCAGCGTAACCCCCTCAGTCAATATGATAATAATGGAAGTCCCTCCTATCCCTTCTGACAAGGTGGCCGACTAAGACCTGGGTGCTCTGGCGGAGCTTCAGGTGCACTTTGCCACTGAAAGCGATTAGACCCCGCCCCCTCTGATGCCCAACAGAGTGTGGCCCTACTTGATGCCCTGGAAGGGGATGCCTGCCGCTGAATAAGGGGGTGCTCCACTATGCGGCCAAAATTGGCAACCCTCTCTGTTGCTTGTGCTGGTCACCTCAGCGGTTCAGGTCCCTGAGTCAAGACCTCATGCCTCCTCCGCCTCTTCACTTTAGAAAAGGCAGCTTCAGACCTTCCCTCCCTTGTTGAAACCTTTTCCATGCTGACCCCCTCTGTGACGTCACATCTGAGATCGATGTCTATGCCTTCCAGGCTGCCTTGGACTCCTCCTCTGCTGCCCACCCATCTTAGTACACTTTTTTCAGGGTCCCTAATGGTTGCTTTCTTGATAGTCTTATCAATTAGGGATAGACCTTTCATGTACCCACGCTTGTTTTTTCTGCCCTCAGCATACCAAATGCTACCCATCCTCCATCAGCCAATGTTTGCAGACAAGGGAAGCGTCCCTCCAGTCTCGCGGTCCTCTGCCCCCTGCTGTGCCCATCTTGGACATTTCCCCTCTGAGGAAGCATCCGCTGGCTATGCTCGCTGTTTCTACCCTTGCCAAGGAGGGTACTCAGCTGGGTTCCCAGGATCACAAACTATGATTCGTCCTGCACCATTGTCTCCCTGCCTGACCCCTGCTTTTCCTCCAAGCTGTGGGAGCAGGAGTACTCATAAACTGTCGCCTCCCCATCTGTGGTGAGGAGGAGGTGAGATTATTCGCCTCAGAAGCAGCCAGCCCTGCACCTCCCAAGCACTCACTTCTTATAATAAGCCATGTTTCTTCCTCTGCTGCTCTTTCCCTTGCTCTGACTAAAAAAGAAGATCAGGCTACTTTCTGTTTCTGGTTTCTTTCTTCTCAGAGACAAGTGAGGTCACAGTACAAGCCCTACTTAATACAAGCGGCATGCAACTTCATTGATCTTAGTGTAGGGCATGACTTGGACTTGGTGATGGAGAAGCTTCATCTATTATAGGCGTCTCATCTGAGCCTCTGAAGTGCCACAACACCTGACACCCCCACACTTTTCCATCAATGACTGTGGGTTTTGCGACCATTTTTTGGCAGTACAGGATCTTCTATATCTTGTGATTATGGGTTTAGGTTGTTGTTGTCGCAAGCAGGTTAGTATCAAGTTGAAGAGTAACTCCCTTTTACTCAAAACTCATAAACTGAGTGGAAATTCCCGCTGCTGAACATTCTTTCCTTGGGCCCTCACTTAGCTCAATCTCTTCCCTGGACCTGACCCCAAAAGACCTCCCCAGACTTTCTTTCCCTTCTCGCCCTATATAAGGACGTTTTCAATATGTCTTTGTTGGCAAAGCTTCCCCACACTCTGAGTATGACCTGTCATTCCAGTTAACGGTTGACCTGGGTAAAAATCAACTGCCCCCTCTTCCCATATATTGATGAATAGGACAAGGCCCTGGGACTTGACTGGATGATATGTTGGAGAAGGGTTGGCTTAACAAGAAATCTTCCCCCGTCGCCTCACCCATAGTTTTCTCCAGGAAGTCAGTTGGCTTCTTGCATCCCTGCGTATATTACGGTCACCTTAATAACAGCATAGTCCCAGACCCATACCCCCTGCCTTGAAGCAATTCATTGCCCAGGTTATCACTAAGTCCCACATTTTATTGAGCAGGATCTGGTGAATGCCTTTAATCAGGAGAGGGGGGCAAGGGGGCATGAGTGACTATTGGCTATTTTCACCAGACAAGGCACCTTCCAGTCTAGGGCGATGCCTTTTGGGTTAAAAAAACGAGCCAGACACTTTCCAGAGCCACATCAATGATGTGCTTGGTATTTGCGTTTTATATGCGCCGTTGCCTACATTGATGCTATCTTGATCCATTCCCCCAACCACGAACAACATGCCAAAGCCATGGAAGTGGTAGTGACCACCCTCCATAAAGCAGGACTCTTCATAAAACCTTCCAAATGTGATTTCTTCAGGGAAGAGGTGACTTTTCTAGGCAATTCAGTATTTAAGGATGGCTATGCGGTTCCCCTTCAAGCTTGAGGCTATCCAGTCATGGCCCACCCAAACTAACCAAAAACAACTTCACAGTTTCCTTGACACAATAACTTTTTCAAAGAAACTCTCCCCACCCTTTCTCAACTGGCGGCACCCCTTCATCCTATCACAAGGAAGAATGTTACATTCAAGCGCTTCCCCGAATGCCAGCAAGACTTCAAGGCCTTTAAGGAGGTCTTCTTGACAACCCCAGTCATCCTCCATGAAGACAACTCTCGTCCCTTCATAGTAGCTTGCAATGCCTCCACATTGATGGTAAGTGCCAAGTTGATAAAAGAGAACAAAGGAGTCAAAGACCCTGTGGCCTATTTCTCCTACAAGTTCACCTTCACCAAGAAAGCGTGGCCCATCTAGACAAGGAGCGGAGGAGGTGGCGTGATCACTCACTCACTGGTGTTACCTTCTGCAGGGAGTCCAGCACAAAATCATCATTTGAATGGATCGCAAGGCCCTTCTTTATTACCAAAAATTCCAGAGGCTGGGGAATCATCAAATCCGCACCTACCAGGACCTCTGTGGTTTCCACTTCAGATACGAATTCATCAAGGGTCCCCTGAATGTCTTACCAGACATGCTAAGTCGAAACTCCTCCCTATCACCTGATGGTGGTAAGGACCTCCTGAATCTCACCACTGTTGTACCCCCTCCCAGATACTCTCCTTGGACCATCCCATGGTGGCCTTCGCTGACCTGGCCCCAGATGCCCCACTCCTCTCCTGCATTCTTGCATCCCAAACTTGCTGCACTGAAGAGGTTGAGTTATATGATGACTTATAGCCCAAGTGCCGAGAAAAGATATCTGAACACCCTGAGGGATGGGACAATATGGTTACATGGTTATGTTTGGGTTCCCCCTCTCTACGCTCCCAATTCAATGAGGAGCACCACTTCCCCCAGTGGTAGGTCACCCTGACACCAAGAAGTGCGCAGACCTCATTAAGTAAACTTACAACTGGCCAGGATTCTCTAAAGATGTTCCCACCTGGATCGCCAATTGTTTCACTTGCGTGCATGCAAAATCAGACCATTCCAGAAGGAAAAGGTTGCTATAACACTGCAGCAGGATGAGGGCCCTTGGACCTCAGTTTCTGTTGACCTTATTGTGGAGCTCCCACCTACTGCGGCTCTGATGCCATCATGATAGCCATTGACTGATTTATCATGTTTGCTCTCTTAATCCCTTGACTCTCAGCTATCACACTAGTTGAGATCACAAGTGTATTCCTGGAGACCAGCCCCTACACCTGGATATGGAGCAATACCCCTCTAGGATAAAAAGGGGTCTCAAGTCTCATTTGGACCCCCTGTCACAGTTGAGTGACTTAGCGTACGTGGTAGATGAGCGCTGAGTGACCACTCTTTCCCCCAAGAAAGCCCTTATCCCACCTCTTCCCCCTCCTCAACCCTGTTGAGTTTGATAGAGGGGGTCTTCAGAGTATTTGTGAAAGCCAGGGGCCATGGGCAGGCCCCTGGGATTCCCCACTCCCCAGGCAAATCATGCAAAATTTTGAAGAAATTTCCTGTAGCAACCTCAAGGCCTGGTCTGCAAATTCTGGCCTGGGAGCTGGTCCGGACTGGATGGTGCCAAAAATCAAATTGGAGCACAATTTGGATCTTGGACAGGCATTAAATGACTCAGAACAGCTGCCTCAACTTTCTGGGATAGATCATGGAAGTTCAAATCATGCAAATAGCCAAATCCAGATGTTGTAAGGAGAGTGTCTATAACTGTCCTGTTTCCAGCGTGGTGTGCACAGTACACAGGGCCAACACCAGGGAACCAGTCTTTAGTACAAAGGCTACTAGAGCCCAGCAGAGGATGCTTAAGAAAAATAACTTAGGTAGAGGAGTGTTATCATTAGAGTGAATAACTAATCAAAATTGATGCGGTGCACAGAGTAGTAAGGTATAGGCGTCCTAGGTTGGAGAGAACCTGGGCGGCTCATCAATGCACAGGCGGATAGTTTTATCATATTAAAATTAAAAGTTTAATGTAGCACGTGATCTCCACAAAGAGGTCCACATACAGGATCGTCCAAGATAACATAAATATTCAAATGGTGTACTTAGAAAAAGGTTTATTGATAATAAAGTCGACCAATGGGAGATATTGGTCCTAACATAAGATATTTAAGGGTTTTGGAAAAACAATTAATTGAAGGAAGAGGGTCTAAACTGAGGCACACCAATAGGCGCACGCTTCCATCAGGCAATACACTATACTGGATAATTGATTGAACTCAGGTAATTGATTGTAGGAGTGGCCTACCTGAGCTTAAAATTTTGAAAACTGAATGGGTTTTGAGTCCCCTTTCACCTAACAACCGTAGTAAACCATTTTTGTTCACCGCAAAGCTAGTTCATTTTAATGCACATGCTGTTGTACAGGGCCAAACTTCTCTTGCATCCTTGGGACCAACTTAAGCATACTTTTCCTTGACCCAGCGTTGCTCTAAGGTATGCTTGTGGTCTGGGAGGCCTTCCAACTTCGCCTTTTTGGCCTCTCAACATGGTTTTTTGTCTCTTACATTGGTCCCAATTATGATATCTTTTTCTAACCATGACAGATGTCAGACCAAGTCTCAAACAACTCAGCCCAGCTGTCACAGCCCTCCGGGAAAAATCTGGGAAAATTGAATCATGGTGCAGGCTGACTCAGATGGTCAGGGCCCAGATCAGCACCATTGACTTGGCTAGGGTCCAAATATGCGGGAAATTTACAAAAGTTTTTGAGATTTTTGCCAGGACCACAAGCATCCCCCACCCCCAACCCACCAGCCAACCAGATCCCATTGCCAACCCACAAGTGACCAACCCTTTAACACTTCCACCAAGCAAATCTCCCAATTTTAAAGAAAACCCCCTGCCCAGGGCCCATTGTTGGTTCATTCTCTTACTTCCTTGCGCTTTGTGCTCAATAAACCTCATATCCATTTCCCAACTTGTTGTGGCCTCTATCCACCTAATTAAAAACACTAAAAATTCTGCCAATCAATCAAGTGAAGCGCGCTCCAACTCAGATTCTAATTCCATGTTTGCTGGCTGGATTATACGGTTGATCAACCCCACCACACAGTGGCAGATCATGAATATACAATATCAGCTCGCTCCTGATGACAAACCCTCTTCCTCATCCATTACTGTGCGTCTTTTTAATGAAAATCTGCCTGTACATTCTGCTTTTGGCTTCCCCAAAGCCGCTCCCAAGTTAGATCAACGTCAGAGAATCTCTACTCCGCTGTCCGCAGAGGTGGGACCCTTACCTGGCCCGTCTGCTAATGGACCCGCTTGACCGTGGGGCCTGGAGCACCCTGATCAGGGAGCGCAGTCCCTGATGCTCTTTGCAGGCTCCTTCCCCCTCTGTCTCACCATTGATCACGTGTCAGATCTTGTGCTATCACTTGTTGGCATGCAACCTCACTCATTAAAACCTGAAGGCCAGCAACTGCAAATCCTGGTGGAGTTGTCATCCTCCATGCCTCCACCGCCCTTGGGGGTTTCCCCCACAAGACTCACGGTTGTCCCTATTGCAACCATTTAATTTTACTTGGGGGCCTTTGGTTCTTTATTGAACTTTTGATTCCCTCACATTCCAAATAAAACCATGCATGTAAAAGTCACTTGTACAGGTGTGCCCATGGCATTCTGGGCTCTCCACTGGGTGCTCACGCACCCTGGTTGGGAGCCTTGTCTAATTCTTATCAGCTGAATCCATGAAATGTTTGAACTGACCTGTTATTTCAGCCTTCTTCGCCCTTCTCGCTGGCACTGATGAAGCGCTGGCCTATGCACTCACTATGAACATGCACTCCTTCTGTGACCTTGTTTTTCTTGCTGGTCTGCTTCCTTGTTCATCCTAGCTTGCTGACAGGCTTTGATAAAATTTTCCCCACCCCGCCAAGCCCCGGTGACAAGTGTCACCCCCTCAGTTAACATGATAGGAATGGGGTCCCCCTATTCCTTCTGATGAGGTTGTTGACCAAGTCCCGGGTGTCCTGGTTGAGCTCTAGGTGCGCTTTACTGCTGATGGCTAGAAATCCCTGCCCCCTCTAACACCCAGAAGAGAGTGGCTCTCCTTGACGCCCTGGATGGGATGCCCGCCGCTGGGTTAGGGGGGTGCTCCACTCTGCAGCCAAATCTGGCAACCCTACTCTGTTGTTTGTTCTAGTCACCTCAACGGTTCAGGCCTCTGAGTCAAGACCAGTGCACCTCCTCCATCACTTTACTTTGGGACAGTCAGCTTTGGAACTACCCTCCCTGATTAAAGCCTTTGCGGTCCTGGCTTCCACTGTGCTGTTCCCTCCAAAATTGCTATCTCTGGCTTCTGTGCTGCCTTGGATTCCACTGTGGCCGCTCATGCATCCTGGGACCCTCTCCCAAGGTACTTAGAAATCGCATATTCAGTGGCACACTTGATTGGAGCCAGACCCTTCCACGTCCCCATGCATGCTGTTGCAGCCCTCGAGGTACCACATACCATCCCTCCCCCTCTGCCAGTGGTCGTGGACAAGGGAAGCGTCCCCCTGGGCTTGCGGCCCTTTGCCACCCCTGTGTCCACCTCGGGTATTCCCCTTCTGGGGGAACCCCTGCCTGCAGCGTCCCCTGTCCCTACCCTTGATCAGGAGGGTGACCTGATGAGTCCCCAGAGTTCAGAATCTGTTCTTCCCGGTGCTATTATCCCCCTGGATGACCCCTGCTCCCCCTGAAGAGGGTGGAGCGGGTGTACGCATCAACCCCCGCCTTCCCATTTGGAGCAAGGAGAAAGTGACTCTTTTACCTTAATAACAACCCAGCTCGGCACCTTCTGAACAATATCTTCTTATGATGGGAAATTCTCTTTCTTCTGCTTCCCTCTCTTGATCGGCCCAATAAATAGGATCAAGCCTACTTACTATTTCCTGTTTCCTTCCACTCATAGATGGATGAGATCACTGTAGAAGCCCTCCTCGACTTGGGAGCAGCGGGTAACTTTATTGATCTCAGTGTGGCAAGCTCCCTGTACCTGGTGATGGAGGAAGCTTTATCTATCCTGGGCGCCTCATTGGAGCCTCTGAAGTCCTACCATATCTGACACCCCTTAATTTTTTCCATTCATGACTTTGGGTTTTGTGACCACTTCTCAGAAGTACAGGATTTTCTCTATCCTTTAATTCTGGGTGTGGGCTGGTGGCTCCTCCAGAAGGTCTGTATCAGCCTTATGAGTAACTCCTTGTTACTACAAACTTTAAGTTGAGTGGATAGTTTCCCTTGATGGAAACCCTTCCCCTGGGAACCTCTCTTGGCTCAATCTCCCCTCCCAACCCTACCCCACAGACCTCCCTTCAGACTTCCCTTACTTCCTAGCCCCTTACAAGGCTATCATTGATATGTCACTGCATCTAAGCTTCCCCTACACTCCAAGTATGATCTATCATTTCAGGTGATGGTCATCCTAGTCAAAATCAACTGCCCCTCTACCCCTACACTGATAAAGGGGAAAAGGCTTTGGGGATTTGGCTAGATGAGATGTTAGAGAAAGAGTGGCTCATCAAGAAATTTTCCTTGTCGCCTCCCCCATAGTTTTCGCTAGGAAATTAGTAGATCCCTGCGCCCTTGTGTTGACTATGGCCACCTCAATAACATTACTATTCTTGATCCATATCCCCTTCCCTTGGAGCAGACCATCACCCAGGCTAACGCTAAGTCCCGCATCTTCTCAAAGTTGGACCTGGTGAATGCCATCAATAAGGTGAGTGTGGTTAGGGGCAGGAGTGAGTTGCAGCTATCTGCACCCATCAAGACCTCTTCCAGTTTATAAATGCCCTTTGGACTAAAGAATAACTCAGCCACCTTCCAGCGCCTTATCAATGATGTGCTGGGGATTTGCGCTTCTCTTGTGCCATTGCCTATATTGACAATATCTTGATCCATTCACCCTCCCTGGAACAACAAGCCAAGGACCTAGAAGCGGTCGTGGCAGCCCTCCACAAGTCAGGACACTTCTTGAAACGTTCCAAGTGCGAATTAATCAAGGTTGAGGTGACTTTCTTAGGCAATCATGGCTTGAAGGAGCGCTATGCAGTCCCCCTGCAAGCTTGAGGCTATCCAGTCATGGCCCACCCCAACTATGAAAAAGCAAATTCATAGCTTCCTTGGCACATTAACCTTTTTCTAAAAAAATCTTCACAGTCCTCTCCCAACTAGCGGCACCCCTTCATCCTCTCACAGGGAATAATGTGCCTTTCAAGTGGTCCCCCAAATGCCACCAGGCCTTTGACTCTATTAAGGAGTTCTTCCTCACAGCCCCAGTACTGCGTCACGCTGACACCTCTCGCCCTTCATAGTAGTTTTCAATGTCTCATCAGTGGCAGTGGACGCTGTGCTGCTCCAGAAGCATAAAGGAATTGAACATCTAGTAGCTTATTTCTCCCACAAGTTCCTTCAACTGAGCAAGCGTGGCCTATATATGATAAGGAGTTAGCAGCAGTGGCGTGGTCACTCATCCACTAGCGATACCTCATGCAGGGTGCCCAGCATGAGAACAACGTTTGTACAGATCATAAGGCCTTGCTCTACTACCGCAAACCACAGAATCTGGGGTACCGTCAAACTTGCACATACTAGAATCTATATGGGTTTCACATCAAGAACAAAATCTATAAAGGGCTCCCTGAACGGTTTGCAAGACATGCTCAGTTGACCCCCTCCCTGCCACTTAATGGTGGGGAGGACCCGCTAGATCTCACTACCATAGTGCCCCCTTCCAAATCCCCTCTTTGGCCCCACCCTACAGTAGCTTTTGCTGACCTGGCCCAGACGCCCCACTTCTTCTCTGTGTCATCACTTCCCAAACTTGTTGCCCAGAAGTAATAGAGCTTTATGCTGACTTGTAGTCTATGAGTTGGAAGAGAGCTCCATATACTTTGATGGTTGGAACAATCTGGTTTTGTTATCAAGTTTGGGTCACTCTCTCACTGCATAGCCGAGTTACTGAGGAGCATCATGTTCCCCAAAACGGTTGGGCACCCCAACATTAAGAAGTGTGAAGATCTCATCAAGAAAACCTACAACTGGCCTGGGTTTCTAAAGTATATTTCCACCTGGCCTTCCCGTTGTGTCACCTGCACCCGGGAAAAGTCTGATGATTCTGGTAATAAGGGGTTGTTACACCCTCTGCAGCAGGATGAAGCCCATGGACCTCAGTTTCAGTGGACTTCATTGTGGAGCTTCCATCCTCCTATGGCTCAGATTCTATTATGGTAGTTGTAGACCAATTTAACAATTTTGCTCTCTTTATCCCCTGCCTCTCAGCTATTACTGCGGTGGAGACCGCAAGTTTGTTTGTTAACCACTTATTTGTCATGTTTGGTCTCCCCAAAGAGATAGTGAGTGATAGGGGGCCCCAGTTCACTACCCCATTTCTAGGAGGAGTTGCTACCCCTCCTAAGCATTAAGACCTGGAGATCCACCATTAACCACCCCCATTCTGATGGGCAGACTGAGCTGGTGAACCGGTACTGGATCAGTACCTGTGCTGTTATGCAACAGTCTCGCAAGACTCCTGGGCCATTGATCTTCCCCTCGCACAGTTTGCATACAGAAATTTCATCCACCCCTCAACCAATCTCTCCCTTTTGAGGCCACCCTTGGGTACAACCCCTCTTCCCAAATTGATCCCCAGCTCTCCTCAGCAGTTCCTGCAGCCGGTCCCATGTAAGCTCACTCCACTAGACACAAAACCTGGTCCATGAACATTTGATGAAGTCCATTGAGGACTACAATAAGCTTGCAGATCAGAAGCACCTCCCTGGAGATGTGATCAAAGTTGGCTCCCTCATCATGCTGGACACTTGCAACCTCCCCCTGAAAGCTCTCACCCAAAATTTCGCTAAACGCTCAGAACCCTTTGAGGTTGAGAAGGATTTGGGCAATGGGGCTTACAGTTTGAAACTGCCCACGCACTTGAAGCAGCATAATGTCTTCTATACCTCCCTTTTAACTCCCTTAAAAGAGGCAAGGCCAACCTCTCTGTAGCCCATTGTTGTTAGATCCATAGTAAGTGGAGGTGGAGGCTATCTTGGCTTCCCAGACGTCCTGCCGATCAGTTCAATACCTGGTCGCCTGGAAAGGCTACCCCTCATATGAGAACAGCTGAGTGAGTGCACGTGGTTGTGCAAACTTTAAGGAGCTGATAGAGGATTTTCATACATCCCACCCTGCAGCCCCCCATATCCCCAGAAAATCGCTGTCATCCTTTCCATAAAGCTCCCAAAAAGGCACAAAATTTAATGCCTTTGTCCATGCCCCAGGTGGGGGAATCCTCCAAGTCAAAAAAGGAAAGGGTAGTGTAAGTCCTGGAGACCAGCCCCTACATCTGGATAGGAAGCAATACCCCTTCAGGACAAAAAGGGTCCTAAGGCCTAAGTGGATTTCTGTCACAATTGAGCAACTTGGCGTATATGGTAGATGAGCACTGGGTGGCTGCTCTTCCCCCAAGGATGTCCTGCTCCCAATTCTCCCCTTCCTCAACCCTGTTGAGTTTAATAGATGGGGTCACAAACGTTGTGTATGCCAGGGGCCATGGGCAGGCCCTGGGATCCACACTCCCCAAGTGAATCATGCCAAAAGTTTGAAGAAATTGCCTGTGGCAACCTCAGAGCCTGGTCTACAAATTCTGGTCTGGGGGAGCTGGTCTGGACTGGATGGCAATGAAAATTAGATCAGGCACGATTCAGATCTCAGAATAGGCATTGAACAACTCAAACCAGCTGCCTCAACATTCTGGGAAAGATCCATGAAGTTTGGATCATGCGAATAGCCCAATCCAGACGTTTGACCAGGTCTTGAACAACTCAGCCCAGCTGCCACAGCCCTCAAAGGACAAATATGGGAAATCTGAATTGTGCAATCGGGCTGACTTGGATGGTCAGGGCCTGGATTGGCACCATCGACCTGGCTTGGGTCCAAAAATGTGGGAAAATTTATAAAAGTTTTTTTTTTTTTTTGCCAGGACCTCGAGCATCCCCCACCCCCTCCCCACCAGCCAACAAGATCACATCACCAACCCCCAAATGATTAATCCTGTAACACTTACTCTTACAATTTTCCCAATTTTTAAGACAACCGCCCTGTTAGGGACAGTTGTCAGTTGATTCACTTACTTCCTCGCGCTTTGTGCTTTGTAAACCTCATATCCATTGCCCAAATTGTTGCTGATTTTGTCTACCTTTCTAAAAACACTAAAAATTCCTCCAATCAATCCGGCGAAATGCACTGCCGCCCAGATCCTCATTCTGATTTTTGCTGACTGGATTATCTGATCAATCGGCCCCGCCATACTGCAGCGGATCATGAATATAATAAATCAGCTCACCCCTTACAATGAACCCGCTTCCTTGTCCATTATTTCACATCTTTTTAATGTGAATCTGCCCATCCGTTCCGTTGTTGGCTTACCTGGAAGCCACTCCCTGTTGGAGCAATTTCAGAGCATCTCTACTCTGCTGTCCGCAGAGATGGGACCCTTACCTGGCCCGTCTGCTAATGGACCCACTTGACCGTGGGGCCTGGAGCACCCTGTTCAGGAGAGCGCAGTCCCTGATGCTCTTTGCAGGCTCCTTCCCCCTCTGTCTCACCATTGATCATGTTGCATATCTTGTGCTGTCACTTGTTGGCATGCATCCTCACTCATTAAAACCTGAAGGCCGCAACTGCAAATCCTGGAGGAGTTGTCATCCTCCCTGCCTCCCCCGCCCTTTGAGTTGCCTCTGCAAGACTCACGGTTGCCCCCATTGCAACCATTTAGTTTGCCTTGGGGGCCTTCAGTTCTTTATTGAACTTTTGCTTCCCTCACATTCCAAATAGAACCCTGCATGTAAAAGTCACTTGGACCGGTGTGCCCATGGCATTCTGGGCTCTCCACTAGGTGATCACACACCTTGATTGGGATCCCAGTGTAAAGTTTTATCAGCTGAATCCATGACAACAAGTTTGTTCATCAATCATGTGTTTGCCATCTTTGATCTCCCTAAGGAGATAATGATTGATAGGGGCCCCAGTTCAATGCCCGGTTTTATAAGTTGTTGACCTTTCTCAGCATCAAGCCCTGCAGATCCACAGCCTACTACCCCCTAGTTTGATGGGCAGACTGACATGGTGAACCAGATTCTGGGGTAGTTCCTGCGTTAAACACGACTTCCTTGCAAAACACCTGGGCCAAGGACTTGCACCTAGCACAATTCGCATACAACAATTCCATCCACTCTTCAACCATTTTCTCCCCCTTTTGAAGCCACCCTGGGGTACAACCTCTCCTTATAAATTTTCCCTGGATCTCCTTGGCCATTCCAGATACATAGGACTGTATAAACTTAATCCGCGTGATGCACAAACTGGTCCATGAACACATGGCAAGGACCATTGAGGACTACATGAAGTTCGCTGATTAAAAGCGCCTTTCTGGATATGAGGTTAAAATATTCTCCCTTGTCATTCTGAACACACTAGACTCTCCCCATAAAAGCTATTACCCAGAAGTTGTCTTCCAAACGTTTAGGCCACTTTGAGTTTGAGAATGATCTGGGTAAAGGGGCCTACTGTCTGAAACTTCCCGCACACTGGAAGCAACACAATGTCTTCCATACCTTTCTCCTAGTTCCCTTCAAGGAGAGGAGACTAACTTCCGCTGAGTCCAATATCATTAAACATTCCCAGGAAGCATAGGTGGAGGCTATCATTGCCTCCTGGAGGTCTCTCATCTTTGTACAGTACCTGCTAGCCTGGAAGGCTACCCTTGTACAAAAACAGCTGGGTGAGTGCACACGATTGCGCAAACTGCAATGAGCTGATGGAATAATTCCACGCATCCCACTATGAAGCCCCCATCACCCCAGGAGATCGCTGCCATCCTTACCATAAAGCTCTCGGATAATCACAAAAACTATGCCGTGGTTCATGCTCCAAGTGGGGAAATCCTCCCAGCTGAAAAAGGGAAGGGTAGTGTAAGTCCTGGAGCCCAGACTATGCACCTGGACAAAGAACATCATCCATTTAGGACAAAAGGGATCCAAAGGCACCAAGTGGACCACTGTCACAGTTGAGTGACTTGGCACACATGGTGGGTGAGCGCTGGGTAACTGCTCTATCCCCCAAGGATACACCATCACTGCCTCTTCCCCACACCTCTAGTACTGTTAGGGTGGATGGAGGGGTTTGTAGAGAGGTTACGCGAGCAAGGTGCCAAAGACAGGCCACTGGGACTCACCACTCCCATGGAATTTTTGCCAAAATTTGAAAAAAAGTTCGCAATGACCTTGAGACCTGGTCTGCAAATTCTGGGTTGTGGGGTCTGGTACAGAATGTCCATGATGAAAAAGCTATTCAAGTCCGAATTTATGCATTGGCCAAACATCAAGTGAGCTGGTGCAATCCTCCCAGACCTCTGGAACATATTTAGTCAGGTAAGGATGCAGGGCCAGCCTGACTGAGACTGTCAAGTCCCAGGTTGGAACTATCAATCTGACTTGTCCCTAAAATTTGGGAAAAAGGTTTTAAAAGTTTTTTTTGAGTTTTGCCAGGTAATGAATACCATGGCTGACAACTCCCCCAGTCAATAAGTTTCCACCCTTAAATTACAAGGGGCCAATCCCTTAATGTCCCTCCCTGATTCTGCCCCAATTCTTAAAATAACATCCCCATATAGGGGCTGTCATTGGTTCATTTTTAATCCCTCGCCTTATTTGAGAAAAAACCTATACATTTTTGCCAGCTCATCGCGGACTCCATCTGAAATTTATTTCAAATAAAAATTTACCTTTTGATCCAGAGAAACACGCTGCTGCCCTCGTGACTCCAGTTTTTTGACTGAGTTTTCTTATTGATTAACCCTTCCACCTGACAAGTCATCATAAATTCTAAAACAAATCACTTCAGACAATGCGCCTTCTCCTCCCACCGCTATTGTACACACACTCACTTTGACTCAAGCTCTCTGCCCCACTGCCATTTTTCACAAACATATTTGCTGTGTGAGACAGCCTCGGAGCAACCCCATTTCATTAGAAGTGGAGGTGAAGCCCCCACCCAACTCTCACGCCAAATATTTTGTTTAGATGAGGTGCCTGGATCACCCCGCTCAGGGAGACTTGGCTCTGGAGCTCAGCGTGGCCCCCCTCTGCATCCCATTTTCACTGCATATTGTGTAACAGAACCCAACATGCCTTATGCTGGTCTGCAACCCTCATTATACAATTTGAATGCATGCAACCGTGGAACCCTGAGGAGTTGTCATCCTCCATGACTCTCCGCCATTGAGGGTTGCCCCTGAAAGAGCCATGGTTGCCCCCATTGAAAACATTTGGTTTGCCTTGGGTGTCTCTAGTACGTTCTTGAACTTTTGCTTTCCTCACGCCCACACTAGAGCCCCGCTCTTTCTAGTGCTCAGACTGCTGTTCCCTGGCATTCTATACTATCCACTGGGTGTTCATGCACCCTTATTGTGAGCCAAGTCTAATCTTTCTTAGCCGCGTCCATGACAAAGAGGAGATTTATGTAAAAAACACAAGTTATGGAACGTTTAAACCCTTGTAACTCATCTGACCAGAGAGATTATGTAAGAGCGTGTAGATTTATAGTAATAGTGGTATTATCATGCATTGCTCAGATTAATAAACAGACGTTTTGAATTGAGTATTTTAGATCTTATAAAATCGATTATACTATATTAATTTTGAGAAAACAACCAAACATACCAAATCAACCAATCATTAACTGCTCAATTTATTTGAGGTACGCCAACCAGGGGACGGACAGTACCAAACACAACACTCAAAAACGACAAAACAAACTACTAACCAGGTGGGAATCAGAAACTGCTAACCCACCATGGCAGAGGGTGAGGAGGGGTTGGGGGGTTGGTTTTCATAAAGACCCATCTCGATCAAGGGATGTTGGTTACAGTACCATATCAGAGCAGAGAGCCAGGGTGTTGGGGCATCCGCATAGTGGGGGCAGAGGTCAGCGTAGTAGGATTTTTCCACTTCTGCATCAAGATAATGATGGGAAAGTGTTTCAACAAAAGCTGCGAGGAGAACTTCAGCTTCTTTGCGGGCTTCAGGAAGCTGGGTGAAAAGGGAGATACTGTGGCGAGTGATTTTGGCTGAGGGGTTGAATGAAGCAAGCGTTGCGACATTCATAACAGCTTTTTAGAATCATCAAATAGTTTTAAGATGTCACTGCAGGGAGATTCAGGGAAGTAGGGGGGGAAGAAGATGGTGGGCAGGCCATGCTGGAGCTGAGCCACTGACTGGGCCACCGCGGTGCGTAGTTTTGTGCAATGAGGAGAGGCCACCGCAGCTAAGGCGAGCTGGTGGTCACTTTGGAAGGGGCTGTATTGGGTAGAGGAGCAAAATGGTGAGGGGTAGGGGTTTCATCGAAGTCAGGAAGGAAAAATTCTGCCCGACCATAATCGCCTTGGCAGAGAGGTTGACCTGTATGCTTACTAATGAGGACATTACCTGATTCATCAGTTTCAGCCAATAGATCCCATGGATTTTAGTTCACTGGAATAGTGGCGTTTAAATTTGGGTGGGTAGAATTGGGCGAATGGGCAGCTGCTTGGGTGTGAATGGTGGTCCAAGAATTGCTCTGATTGGCTGGCGTAGATTTAGGTGGGAGAGTGAGGATGGAGGTTTTGGGGGGGCTGATTTTCCATGTGGGCCCACTGAATGAGATTGGAGGGTGGGAGGGGCAGCAAAGCGCCCCATACTGAACCTCCAGAGTGGGGCTCAGAAGCCGCAGCAGCGGATTTGGCCTGAGGGCATGCTCTTTTTGCATGGTCGAGGCCAAAGCAGAGGGAACAAATCTGCCTACCATTATTGACCTGAACCAAAAGAAATGATCAGGCGCTGCAGCCACACTAGCGCGGGGTGGGATTTGTTGGGCTATGGTAGGGCGGTGTGGTATGATGGTGGCTGTTGCATGAGGAGCAGCAAGGCGTTCCACACCAGATGGAATGGCAAAGATGAGGTTGGGCTGAGTGTCATAAGCCATGAGCCCCGCGACCAACTGGTCATACAAAACCTGGGGTGGAAGGTGGGATGGGAGATTTGCAAAGGATACCACTAGCATGGTGTCTGAAGGGAGGCGAGTTTGGGTTGTGGGAATGGGTTTTTTTATAAATTAGAGGAGTTTGTGCTGCTGCTTCAGCATCCTCCTCAGATTGGAACCCAACGTCAAAGTAGCCCTTAAAAGGGCGGAAGTCTATAAAGCCAGATGGTGCAAAGGCCGCAGTGGCTAGGTCAATAATTGCCTTATCAGCATATGGGAACAAACGCCCATAGTCCACTCTGAGGCAATAGCGAATGGCAGAGCGAGGGAGAGCGAGAGGATGGGGGCAATAAGGGTGGACGCGCGCCAGGGGGAGCGCTAAGTCCTGTGGGGGGACAAAATGGTTGGAAGCAGTGGGCGGGCTGTTTGAGCCCGTCCAAACGCGCTTGCCCGCGGGGTGGAAAACGCTAGGTGGGGGTGCACTGCTGCCCCACACTGGGGTGGCAGGCGGCAGAGCCAAGGAAATCAAAGAATAGGTTTGGGCAGACAGCTGTGGATAAATAAACTTAAATTTAAAATCGCTCAAAAGTGACTTTGAGCGGTCAAAGAAAGTTTTTACCAATCATTGACTGCTTGGTAAAATAAAAACAAAACTTATCAAAAGAGAAAAAACACCAACAACTTACCAAAACCAATTAAATTTACTTAATTAACCAATAATTAACTGCTCACTAAAACTATTAGGCTTATTAATCACCAAGAACCACCTATTTTAGAACCCGTTGAAACTATCAAATCAACCAATTACCCAACTACTCATTCATAGTAGTATACCAATCACCATCAAAAGCATAATAGATTTTCACTTTTTGAATATTTAAATATTTTTATTTTGATGTGAAAAATGGTTATAAATACTTAGAAACCTTTGCGGAAGTGCACACAACAACTCACTAAAGTTTCATTACAATTGGATTAATGGTAAAGAAACGTATAGAAGATGAAAAGAAAATCATTCATTTTTAAAATTTATAATTAGATAAAACATTCTGAACCTCAAATGCGTGTTTGATTTAAAAAATGAAAATTGAAACCTAATTAATACAGTTGGAATATATTGCCAAAATAACTAACTTAAAACAATAAGCTGTTGACCATATCTAAGCGTATCTAGGTATCCAGAGTTATGCAATAATAGTGATACAATGCAGCATTAAAAGAAGAAAGATGTATCACCCCTTCCAAGTGTGATACCTCTAACTCACATGAGATGCAAAAATTCTCTGAAAAAGAATTTCGCGTCTCATTATTCTATTATCTTTATTTTAATTCTTTGAATATACTTCACATACTGAGAAGTATATAATTTAAAAAAGTTTTTAATATATATATAGGTTTATACCCCCACTTTATATCTACTTAATCTCTTCCATCTTAACAAGAGTTAAGTTAGTAATCTTAAAAGGTCAAATTTTGTCTTCTCTATTAGGCAGCCGTGATGTGCTAAGCATATATCTGTGTATATTGTTGGAATTATAGGTTAGCACCAAGAGAGAAACATAACTATCCAGAATTCATACAACATATATGCTAGTTTTATTCCCTTTTTGACAACCGTTACAGCGTAAGATATGGCACAGCTGCTTGTGTCCTATTATTCTTTGCATGAATTGCCTCAAGAGGTGATCAGTGATAGAGTCCATAGTTTACTTTAAGATTTTAAAAGCATTCTGCAACATTCTGAAGATCAAACCCTGCAGATCAACACCACAACAATCTTAATCAGATGGCCAATTTTAACAACCCTGCCGTTATTGGAGCAGTTTCTCTTATAATATGCCACCGCCTCTCAAAATATCTGAGCAGCAGATATCCCTTTACCCAGTTTTCATACAGTACCTCCCAGCCTGCATCAATTTGGGTGTCACTCATATACGCCAACTTGGATTTAATCCCACCTTCACCATAAGACCCCAAATATTGAGTAATGTTCCATTAGTGGATAACTTTGTTAAGAGCATTTAGAAGGTGTATCTCTAGGTCCAGGAACAGTTGACTGAATCAATACAAGAACGCAAGCATTTTCAGACATAAACGCCATGAGGCCCTGGATTACCAAGTATGTGATTTGGTATGGGTTGTTTACAAAGAATTAAACCTTTTAAATTTTTATGCTGTAAGTTGGCTTGCAAGTGAGCAAGTCACTTTCTTATATCTCAGGCATTAAATAATGGATCTTTCCACGTAAATCTCCCCCAATAGATATACATAACTCCTTTCACATCTCCTCCTTAACCCACTAGAAGGCAGGAGACCAAAAAATAGAGCCCATCATAATGGAGGACTCACCAAAATATGAAGGGGAGCAAATCTTGCACTCACAGAGAGTCAAACGCAGTTTGCGTTACTTGGTATTATGGAAAGGATTACCATCTTATAAGGATATTTGTTATTTTCAGGATTATACAAACTGTCAAGATTTTGTTTCAGAGTTTCATAAGTCCAACCAAAGACATTAAAATCTTCCATACTCAGAAGTCCATCATTGCGACCTTTTTTATCCAACCCACACAAGAGTTAGGCCTTGGATAACGACCTTAAAAAGGGGTAGACCTTATATATTCTTTGAATAAGTAATGCAAGTCATTTGGCTCCATCTACTAAGATAGACAAGGTCATAAATCCTTTGGGACTAAAAAAGGCTCAAACACAAAGCCATGCCACTACCAGGATCTTTGACCTAGGGCATACGCAAGACAAGTTAAGGGTAACTGCTATCTTCCCTATATCTTAGGCTCCTTCCTCCAACCTACTTCCAAGACCACCCAAATTTCCAAAATTAGCATAGTACTAATTGGGAAAATTAGAAAACTATAAAAAAGATAATTTAAATCAACAACATGGTCTTGAGTCCCCGTCCCCAACAGGTGGCTCCATCAGGAGTCAACTTTAATGAGAAAGTTCTATCTATCAAGTCAAATTCAGTTAAATAGTTAAAGAGAAAAGGTTCAAATTGTGTATCAAACATGGTACCAAATTCCAAAATCATCAAAAGGAACCTAAACATTTGGATTTCTAAAAAATGACTTGAGTTTAGAATGTAACCTTGAGGACAATATACTATTTGAGTAGATTAAGCCAATATTTCTCAATACTATTTGATTGGGAATTTGTGAAAAAATTGATCATGGTGCTTAAAATTGGCAACTGATCCATAGTAAAAAATCTAGCATAGTAATCACCCTCCCCAGAACAACCTAAAGCCTAGCACCCTGATAATGTTAGAGTTTTGAATACTTTTTAGTACATTCAAAATTTTATACTCACTTCCAAATAATATTATTTTAGTTTTAGTTAAGTACACAAAATAATGGGTAATGTTTCACAAAATGGGTACAATGGTGCAATTATCTGTTCACTTGAAGAGTAAAATAGCTTATTGAAAGTTGATAACAACTCCTCTTTACTTTTATTGACGCAGGAAACCTACTACCCCTCACCCACTTCTACTGAGCTAACCCCCAAAGGTAGGGCGTCGCATGGCAGTCTGGAGTTACTGTTGGGGTGTCCAGTACCTACACCAACATGCCAGTTCTCTCATAGCTCGTCCCTGACCTAACAATAACATTTCTTTTTTAAACTTTTCTAATTTATCTTGATTGCTCGACATCTGTTCCTAACAAGGACTATTTCACTGAATATTGTATAAAGTGCTACATTATAGTCAATTTACTAGTGTTTCTGATATAATAAAAACTTACGTCAGGAACAATGACTTTTAATATTTATATAATTTAAAGAGTAAGGAGTATTTCATTAGTAAAAGGTTAAACTATTTAAAGTGCCATGAGAGAATTAAAATCATAATGAGAGATGGGAACATACCTCATATGAAGGAGGAACTATTCAGAATGTAGGAGGTGTTAATATACCATGTTCAGAGATGGATTAGATCCGGATTTATTATCCAAAGATGAACAGATGTCAATAATGGTAACACAGATGACTGGTTATCATTATCTGCTATTACGAAGCTAATATATAATAAGGCATAATAGTTACATAAATTTAGAATTAAAGAGAAAAGAGTGTTAATTATTATAAGAACCCCATTGCTTAATATCACGATTATAAGTTGGTTAGGACATTTTTCCCTATCTCATTGACCAATAAGAACTTATGTGGTGATTTATCTGGAATTTGTAAAGTCGGAAATTTACTTTATTAAGAAAAATGCTTGGCGCTTTAAATCTAATGTTAATGATGATTTTAGGCCATAGGCCCATTAAAAATTCATTTATAGACCATAACTATAAGTTGATGTAAATATTGACATTTTTAAATCCTAAAGTAGAGGCTTCACTTAAACTAGAGAAAGTCTTGGCAGAGCCTAATTCAATTTTTGATTGGGGGTTACAATGATTTTGCCAAGATTGGTTGGCTTTGACATAAAAATCAAAAATCAGAGGTGGGTTGGTCATGACAAACTAATGTAGTTGGGATAGATGTTGACCTGATGAGCACAGGGTTTACTCAGGTTCAATTTGTGCAGGAAGTTTTTGTTTTTGAATTTTTGTAAGTCTTGGGGAACATCCTTTGGCTCTCGATTGGGTCATCTTCCCATTCCCAGATATAAAGACACCAAAGAGGATGGTGGTGCCTCTCATCACTCAGGGCAACCTCGTTCATGTAGTAGATGAGCGATGGTAACAGCTCGTCTGCTTCAGATCCCACCCCCAATACCCACACTTACCTCAGCAGAACTGTTGCAGGCAATTAGTGAAATCTGTGCCAAGATTACCAAATTGAAATTGGTTGGATCTAATTTTTTGCTGGCAATCTGGCTGATGCCCAAAATTCGAATGGCTGTAAAAGCATGAAGAATGAGATATCAGCTAGATCGCCTGAAGGTTCCAATTCAATCTCCAGACCAGTTGAACAAATATTGGGCACTATCGATGAGGGTTTGAAGCCCTCAGATGGTAATTTGGGCGTTGTGCCTGATGTGCTGCTGTTGACTAAACAAACAGTTAAATGACCTAGCGCAGGCAGGTTGGATGTCCCAAACCCGTTCCCAACCAAATGGACCCATCCCTATAAGGGATGGCCTTGGGGATTCCCATCGCCCATCAGGCCAAATGCCATCATGCTAATCAATGGAAAGATAGTTGAGCCCTGGTTTGGACGTTTGAGGTCAAACTGACAGAGACTCATCCTACCGCCAAATTTTGCAATGTCAGTTCCCAAAGAATAAACCCCCCATTCCCAAACAATTCACCAGTTAGGTCAAATTTGTGGGCCCTGACCCCATCCTGTCACTACCCAATTGACCACTATTTAATCAGTTGCATGGCACTGAGAAAATTGTTGGTCAATTTTCTTACTTTCCTTTCCAAATAAATTTTTGCCAAAAAAAAATCAAATTTTTTTATTTTCCATTCTGACCACATCCCAGATGGCATTTCCCTGGTGGTCCATCACCCCACACTCTGGGTGGGCTTTACCAATTCTTTTGGTCACCATGGCTCCCTCTATCACTGATTGGGCCCAGCGAGTCTGACACTTTTGGTTTTACAACCCCGCTCTTATGAATTTCTGACAACAATACATGGGGATCTTATGGCCCTATGTACAACAATGGAAAGAGAGAATCCATCTCCCTATTGCCCCCAATGAGTTGGCCTCTCAAGCCAAGAATCTCGTCAAGACTATCCCAGTAATCCCACCTCATGCAGTTAGAACCACTGAGTTGGGAATGGGTTCAGTGTGGTTTGTCGTTGGGATACTCCTTACCCTGTTGTTACACCACCACTTCGTGGTATCACATTTCCCAGCTCCATATCAAGTCATATGGTCAGCAATGCCTCTGGCATTCTGGCTTGCCTTTTGGGTGTTCACGCATCCCAACTGGCAGGCTGGTCTAAACTTCTTCTGCCATTTCCATGACATAATTGACCAACCATTACTTCCAGCCACTTCCGCCTTGGTTTTCAAATTGGGCGCCGCAGTGGTTACCCTCTACCAGATGAACGTACAATCAGTTGTGTGTTGTTTGTTGTTCATTTGGTCACTTTCTGACTTTGGGAGAAGCATCCACTCTATTTTGGGAAACTTTCTTCAAGCCACCCAAGAGGTGCAGACTGCATCTTCTCATACTTCCTCCAGCCTGGGAAAAGGATCAAGTATCCCCTCCCAAGAGATCGCCAATCAGGTTCTTGATGCTCTCACCGAAGTACAAATGTGGATGACAATTGCACTCAGTAACGCTTCTGCAATATCTCATGCCCAACAAGGTCTCGCGTTGTTAGACGCCGTGGATGGAGATGCCCGCCGTTGGGTGAGAAGCCTTTGTGAGCTGGCTTCTGCGTCAGGCCTATCTACTGATATGCTTCAGGCAGTCTTTAGAGCAAGCTTGGATTCAGTTTCCGCTCATCACGTGGTCTGGTCTACCATCCAGGAATCAATAAATCAAATATGTGCTACTGCAACTACTATCAAAGCGTTACCTCGCCACGTTTCCCCACATCAGAAGGGGAACTTTATGATAGGATTTCCTAACAAAGATGTAGACGATGCACCTGACACCAGAATAGCAGTTGAAGTGGGTCCCAACCCTGCCATAACCCCCAAGTCCGAGTTGGCATTTCAGAGTTAACTATGAATGATTCTGTTCAAGCCCAGACAGAAGAAATGATTTCTCCTTCACTTGTACTTCCAATTTTCGCCCCAGCTAAAAACCCTGACCCTGGACCTGACATACCCATTATTTCTTCAGTCATCCTTGAGTTGGTTAAATCTCCAAATAAACAGAATTCCACTTATTTCCTTGTCCCTATGAAAATCAGTATCGGTCCACATCATGTCTCCTTTGAAGCTCTGGTGGATACTGGAGCAGCGGGGAACTTCATGAGTGTTGAGTTGGCACAGCAATTAAAATTGGAAATGGATGTGGGCGCCTCAGTAATGGTGGCCTCATCTGCTTACCAGTCTTCATATATCATTTGCCAGCCGATACACTTCTCAATCCACCAATATAACTTCTGCAATCATTTTTTGGCCATGCCAAACTTGGTATTCCCGGTGATCTTGGGTGTGGGATGGTGGCGTTGACAACATGTGAAGATTCATTTAGAGTCTAATACATTGTCATTTACCAATGATGATTCAGAGGGAGAGTTCCCTTTGATCAACACCCTCAAAAAATACAAGGGACCAGCTCTATCACTACCTTAGTTACTTCCACGGGCATTCTGGCCAATTTTCCCAAAAGCTTAATGCAATACTGGGGAATCTTTGACATGGAAAAAGCAGACCATCTGCCAAAACATACTAGGTATGATTGTGGATTTCGGACAACCATGGAATTGGTGAACATCAACTGCCCGTTGTATCCTCATACAGCAGAGGAAGAGGTTGCACTCAATACCTGGTTGGACGATATGTTAAAAAAAGTTGGTTGTTCAAAGAAACCTCTCCCATCGCCTCCCCTATTGTATTTGCAAGAAAATTGGATGGATCACTCCATCCTTGTGTAGATTACGGTCACCTGAACAAAATAACAGTTACAGATCCCTACCCATTGCCTTTAGAGCAGACAATCAGTCAGGCGATTGCCAAATCCTGTGTGTTTTCAAAACTGGATCTGGTGAACGCTTTCAACCAAATTTGGGTGATGGAAGGACAGGAATGGTTGACCACAATCTGGATGAGGCGAGGCATTTTTCAATTTCGCGTAATGCCCTTTGGGTTGAAAAATGCCCCTGCTACATTTCAACAAATGATTGACAACGCGTTAGGGGATCTCCAGGTTCTCTTGTGCTATTGCATACATTGATGATATCCTTAGTTCATTCCCCAACTCCCAAACAACATGCTATCAACTTGGAAGAAGTGGTGTTCACTTTGCATAAAGCAGGGCTGTTCTTCAAAGCTTCCAAGTGCGAGTTTTATAAGGAAGAGGTTACATTTCTCAGAAACCTGGTTCTCAAAGAAGGTGTCGCTATCCCTCCCAACAAATTAGATGTGATCCAAGAATGGCCAACTCTGACTACACAGAAGCAACTTCGGAGTTTCTTGGGAACTATCATTTTTTTGAAAAAAATTTTCCCCGCACTTTCCCAGTTGGCCGCTCCGCTCCATCCCCTCACTGGAAAAAATGTACCATTTTGTTGGACCCCCAAATGCCAGCAGGCGTTTGAATCAATCAAAGAGGTGTTCATGTCTCCTCCCATTTTGAAACATGCCAATCCCACCAAACTGTATATCATCACATGTGATGCTTCATTGGTAGCAGTGGGCGCAGTGCTGCTTCAGGACCACAATGGTCTTGAACATCCAGTCGCTTATTTATCCCAAAAATTCACTACTATGGAGCAGCCCTGGGCCATTTACAACAAGGAACTGGCAGCTGTTGAATGGGCTTTAACTCATTGGCAATACCTGTTATAGGGTGCTCATCATGAGCTAACGGTTAACACAGATCACCAGGCTCACTTGTATTTCCACAAAACACAAAAATTGGCACACTGGCAGGCCTGACCCTATTGGGACCCGTGCAGTTTCAACTTCAATTATGAATTTGTCAAAGGTGCACTCAATGTCCTTCACCAACTTCTTAAGCCATAGCCCTGCTCACTGTCCCTTGGAACCTGAGGAAGTGGATCTTAATACTGTGATCCCTGCCACTCAGATTCTGTCAATCATTCCCTCCATTGTTTCCTCCACCGCGTTATCTCCCAATGATCCATTATTGGCCCAGGTGTTAGCCGCTCAAACGGCCTGCCCTGAGGGCTTGATGTTGGTCAAGCTTTTGACTCACTCGAGTCCCAAACATTCCCTCTACTCCTTAGAAGAGGGGCTCATTTACTTCCATTCTCGTGTGTGGGTTCCTGTAAGTCTTAAGGAATGTCCTTTGGCTCTCAATTGGGCCATCTTCCCGTTCCCAAATAAAAAGACACCAAAGAGGATGGCGGTACCTCTCATCACTCAGGGCGACCTCGCCACATAGTAGATGAGCAATGGGTAGCAGCTCATCCACTTTGAATCCCACCTCCAATACCCACACTTACCTCAGCAGAACTGTTGCAGGCAATTAGTGAAATCTGTGCTGAGATTATCAAATTGAAATCGGTTAGGTCTAATTCAGCCAGCAATCTGGCTGATGCCTATAATCTAAATGACTGTAAAAGCATGAAGAATGAGATATCGGCTGGTTCACCTGAAGGTTCCAATTCAATCTCCAGACCAGTTGAACAAATATTGGGAGCTATCAACAAGGGTTCAAAGCCCTCAAATAGTAATTTGGGCGTTGCTCCCCAATGTGCTGCTGTTGACCAAACAAATGGTTAAATGACTGAGCGCGGGCGGATTGGCTGTCCCAAACCCGTTCCCAACCAAATGGACCCATTCATATAAGGGATGGCTTGGGGGATTCCCATCGCTTGTTGGTCCAAATGCCATCACACCAACTGTTGGAAATGTAGCTGAGCCTCAGTATGATGTTTGAGATCAAACTGACAGAGACTCAGCCCACCGCCGAATTTTGAAATGTTGGTTCCCAAAGAATAAACCCCCCATTCCTGAACAATTTGCTGGTTATATTGAACTTGTGGGCTCCAACCCCATCCTGTCACTACCCAATTGACCACTATTTAATCAGTTGCATGGCACTGAGAAAATTGTTGGTCAATTTTCTTACTTTCCTTTCCAAATAAATTTTTTCCAAGAAAATCAAATTTTCTTTATTTTCCGTTCTGACCACATCCCAGATGGCATTTCCCTGGTGGTCTATCATCCCACACTCTGAGTGGGCTTTACCAATTCTTTTGGTCACCATGGCTCCCTCTATCACCAATTGGGCCCAGCGAGTCTGACATTTTTGGTTTTACAACCCCGCTCTTATGAATTTCTGACAACAATACAAGGGGATCTTATGGCCCTATGTACAACAATGGAAAGAGAGGATCCATCTCCCTATTGCCCCCAATGAGTTGGCCTCTCAAGCCAAGAATCTTGTCAAGACTATCTTTTATCCCACCTTATGCAGTTAGAACTACTGAGTTTGGAATGGGTTCAGTGTGGTTTGTCGTTGGGATACTCCTTACCCTGTTGTTACACCACCACTTCGTGGTATCACATTTCCCAGCTCCATATCAAGTCATATGGTCAGCAATGCCTCTGGCATTCTGGCTTGCCTTTTGGGTGTTCCCACATCCCAACTGGCAGGCCGGTTTAACTTCTTCTGCTGTTTCCATAACAAAGTAGCGCCCCTGACTAAAATTCCGCACAATATCAAAAATGGGCTGTTCTATGCTGAAGGAAGTGTGGGCACCATTTCTAATAAAGTGCATACAGCGCAGGGAGTGCTGTAAACATTGGTTGGTTTACTGATTCAAGGGGTTGAGATTAGAGCATATTGTTCCCCAAAACAGCATGGCATCTTGAGGAATGATGGTGAGTAGGGCAAAGATTTGTTAACTCAAGCGGTAGATGTTCATTAAGTGGCACATGTGATTATTCTGTTTCAGCTTTCCCTGGCAGGTTGGTGAGATGTTGCAGAGGTCACCGCACACTACCAAAAGCAAAATTAGTGCCAATTGAGCTCTCAAAGACAAACAAATGAAATAAGGAATCAGAAAAACTGCAGTGAGTATGAGGCAGCGGGATGATGGATTCTAGAAAGAAACTTGAGCCTCAATTTATTGATGGCTGCAATGGTAGGCATCCAGGTGGGAAAATGGCTGGTGGGGCTTCCAAATTCGCGCTAGTGAGTTCTCTGACAACTCACAATTATCAGCTATTCTCTGCATGCAGAGCACTTTCTTAAAAAGGAATGACCCTTCTGAGTCAGTGTCAGATTTTGGTGGTTGACTCAAAATAAACCTTTGATACCTATCAGATTGGGCCAATAACCTCCCAATACTCGAGCTAATACCTTGATTCTCACCTAAAAAACCTACTGCAATTACATGATTTGGGTTAAATAACTCAACTAAAATTAAATCATAGACTTTATTAATAAGTTTGGGCTGAAGACAATCGCACATTATGGCCTATTATCTATGCATCAAATCTCAGCAATTGGTCCCAATTATTGGGAACCCAAACAATTAAATAGTATACATAATCGTTCAGGACTGACCCAAAGTTAACGTTTAAAAGCCACATAGACCATCAGACGAACAAAAAACGTAATCACTTTTCCGCCCAAGGGCGAAATTATATGTCAATCTGCATAATCAGCACAATAGCACTTGCACATGGACCACCCAAAAGGGAGTACCTAGTGCTATTGAGAGAGAGGCCTGCCAATGTCCTGATTTGGGGTACGTCATCTACTTTAATTAATGCAAAAATTTTAAAGAAGGTGTATTTCGTTAGCAGTATGACAAAACTAAAATCTAGAAGATCTTAGGACAATTTTGCATGCTTTTATCACAATTTTTGTACATGAAATCCTCCCAATTTATAGAGTATTTTGCCACCAATAAACCTAAGAAAAAGTCTTGGTCGTATCAATTCAAGGGCCAAACTGAGAGAGTAAAATATCTGTTTATAAGCGTGCTCAAATGTGGCCAGGAGAAGCCCTAGAGGTATAAATACTGGCGCCTGGCCTAATGACTGATTATGAAATAAATATTATATAATGAAAGATGTTTTATTTTAGCCTCTTCTTGGTTTCAGCAGAGACTTACCTTTGGAGAAGTGTCAACAAGCTGAAAGCGCAGCTTGTATTTAAACCTGACTTGGAAGAAGTTCCCAATTATGTTGGAAAAATTATGCCTAAAATTAACCAGAAGAGTCGAGGCTATTATATTAAGATTAGTGAGTTTCCAAACGGTGAATATAATGTAAGCCACTGGCCATATTGAGGATCATCCGATGGAACTTTGTCCTGATTAAGCATGCAAGTACCAATTTATCAAGTGAGCGATCCTCAGATTTTCACAGTCAGCTACAGCTTCTGGGCGTTGCAGGGCAGGCTAAGTCAGCTTAGGGGTTTGAAGTTAAGTATGGGAGAACACCTGTGAGTAAAACGTTGACTTTGATGGCGTCTGGATTAGTAATGGTTGGAAGATGTCCTCAGAAGCCTTGACAAGGGATAAGTAGAGCTTGCAAATTCTGTGAAGAAACATGGTCTTGACAAAGGACTCCACCAAATTCTGGTCAAACTCATAATTAATTTTGCTGCCATAGATGGACTGCACCAGCAGGGCGTGAATATCACACCATGGGATCTTCTCTAGGCAGGTAACTGTTACCCCTAGCAACATCTTCAAGACAGCTATAAAGTAAAGATATCACACAAGAGGCCAGAATCGTCAAACTAGTAGGTCTTGGGAAAACCAATGGCTTGTACTGAAGCTAATTCTAGAAAACCGCTTAGAGCTATGTGATTAAAAGCGGAGGCAGACCCTCTCAGAGGAGCCTTGCATGCAGCAGGTGAATGTACACTGCAAAGTGAGCTTGGAGATTGGCTTTGAGTCTGGGAGTGGGCTTAAACAGGAGCATGTGTGACCAGTGAAGCAGGGTGATGGCACCTTGGAGTTGGTCATCATGGTCAAGAACAGGTAGAAAGCCTTATCAGGCTGTTGGGAGGGTAGCCTCTTCTCAAGCTGGTCCAACCAGGTGTGGGCAAATGGACGTTCCTAAGCAGCGACCAGGTGACATTCTTGACTGCAGCAGTGATGGCGAGCTTAGTAAGAGTGATCCGTTGACCAAGCCATTGACTTTAAGGAGAACCATACTGGCATCCTTAAAGCTAGGTTATTAACGTGAGGGCTGGCATTGTAGCTAGGGATATATAAGAGGGCAACCAGATCAGTGGGATGTACCTCCTCAAGTGTGAGGACACCAAAAACGAGGTCTAAGAGAATTTTGGCATAATTGGCAGCCAAAAAGCGCTCTTCACTTTCAAAGGCTCAGGTTGTGGTGACCCACTGGATTGTCTCCCCATAATAAGCGCAGTAGTTGTAAATTAATTAGTAGTAAAGGGCAGAAGCTTGATCAGATCTTTGCAGTCCAAGTGCAATATTTTGAAACCATTTTGCTTATATAAAATTTTGCATGAGGTTTCCAATCTTTATCTTTGACAGAATAACCTAAAGTATTGGTAGCGAAGTAAATAGAAAATTTCTTTGAAATTATAAAAATTGAAAAATTGTTTAAATTTTGGTTTGAGGGCCCTATTTTCAGATGGCCCAAAAAAAATTTTGGTATCTTTGGAAATTTTCTGATGAAAACAAAATGGCCTCAGATTTAGTTAGTTGAGTTGGTACAATTTTAGTTGTTGTCACGGACTGGAAAAACCCCAGTTCTGACTACCATATAATTTTACATATTGCTTTGATGCACTGACAAGCAACTAAAGCGGCCTAACTGAGTAGGGAGAGGCTTGGGGCACTGACAGCGCCAAACATTCACCTCTTAGTGGCTGGCTATGTAGGTCCTCTGTGTGGTTGGTCCAACCCAACCACGCGAAAGCTTCCAAAAACGCAACACCCAAAAAAGACCACAGGTATGCATGGTATGAAAACTATAAACCATCCTTTATTTTAATTAGGAACTTAAAAACCAAAGGTGCCTGATGACCAGAGCTCATCTGGGGAGCAACTGAAAATGCTCCCCAGGAAGGGAATGCTAAGGTCCTCATAGAATTCCTAAGTCAACTTCAGAAGGTGCTTGTGCACCTTATAAAGTCAGTGCTTTGGGGACCTCACCTGAGCTATAGATTAGGCTTGCACAAGCCTAATCTATAGCTCAGTCAAGGTACAACCCAGTGTCTAAAATGACTGAGCCAAAAATGTTTTTACAGCAATCTGACTCAGATTCAGAAAATCTGAATCCAAATCGGAATGTAACAAACAAGACAAACTCGTCCATTACAGTAGTTGGAACAATGAGGAGCTTAGCACAGGGAAGAAAAAGGGGCGTGGAGACTTCTTGTTAGGATATGAGCGAGTCAAGAGGATTGTGTTGTTGGCGCAGGTGTTTAGACACCCAAAAGAGCAACTCCAGACTGCAAGGCGACGCACTACCATTAAGGGTTAGCTCAGAGGAAATGGGTGAGTGGTGGTGGGTTTCTGAAATGGTAAAGATGAAGAGTAGGTTTTCAACGTTCATCAAAACTCTGCACTCAGCAAAGTGAACGGATAATTTTTACCATTGTTCCCCTTCTTCAGGCACATTAACCGTTTGTTTTACACTTAAGCCATGATAAAACCTTATTTTATTTATAAAAAATTATAAAGGGAAAAATAAAATTATTTTAACACCTTATCATTAGCAGGGTGGTAGGTTTTATGTTGTACTGGGGATTTGGGGAAGTTACTAAGCCAAATTTTCATTATGGAATAGTTGCCTATTTCAAAAACTATGATTTACAGTTTTAATCCATCCATACCAATAGTATAAGGAATTATTTGAATCTTACACAGTAGTAATAATATCGCCAAAGTTCCCGCACTATCCTTGAGTCATTTTTAGTAAAATCTAAAAGTCCAGATTCATTATAACATTCTCAGATTTAGTACCAGGTTCAATTTAAATTTAAACTTTTTCTTTAACTTATTATCCAAATTCAACTCAAAAGATAAATATTTTTCATTCAAGCTGACTCTTTTTCACCACCTTTTGAAGAGGGGGACTAAGGACCGTTTTACTGATCATATAAATATTAAGATATATGAAAAATTTTCTGATTTTTATGGAATAGTACTCTGTAGATTTTGAGACAAAATGGAGCTTTGGTGTAGGTTTGGGGAAGTAGCCTATGAAGCATGGAGGGACAGAACCTACCCATCTCTCGTCCTGGGTATGCCCTAGATCAGAGTTCTGGGTAAGAGGTAAAGACTTTGGGTTTGAGCTTTTTTGTCCTGAAAGGGTGCATAACCTGATACAACTTAATTGACGAGACCAAAGGCCTTACATTACCCTTTCCTAGAAGGTCAAGGTCTAATCCCCTTCAAGGGCGTTAGGCAAGACAAAATTCTTGTTTGGGGTGGAGTTTGATGAGTGCAATGGTGGACTTCTTATGTATGGAAGGTGATGGTGCCTTGGAGTTGACCTTGTGAAACTTCAATAAGCTCCTGACAGTATGTACAATCCTTGTATGAAACCCAACTATTTTTATAGATGGTAATTCTTTCCACACTACGCAGTAATGCAAACTGCGTTTGGAACTATATGAGTGTGAGATCTGCTCCACTTCATATTCTGGCGGGTCCTCCAATATGATGGGCTCATTCTCTATGATATTTCGCCCTTTAGGTAGGATGAAGAGGAGCGTGAAAGGAGTTATAGATCTTCCAGTGGGGGCAATTCCTTGAAGGAAAGACTATTATTCAGCACCAGATATATAGAGAGGGACCTGCTCGCTTACAAGCTAACTCATGGCATGGAACTTTGAGGTTCATATTTATTATCAACCATAACCAACTTACCGATTTGGTAATCAAGGGATGCAGGGCGTTTTTTTGTAAAGCTTGACGTTGTTGGTCTAATTCATCAGCTTCTGGTGGACCTTATGATGCACCTTTCAGATGTGATAAGCTAAGTTGTCTGTGGCTAAGTTGTTTCTGTGGATTTGGTGGCCAATGGTGAAGCAGGGTAATATCATAAGTTGGAATACATGGGTGACACCCTTTGTTGATTCAAGGAGAAAGTTATTATATGAGATTGATCCAAAGGAGATCTGCTGCCCAGGCGTCTTGAGAGGCAGTGGCATAGCATCAGAGATACTGCAAAAATGATTAGCAGGCTCATTCATTTTGGCCATCAGATTATGGGTAGTATGCTGATGATCTGAGGTTTTGATCTTCTTGCATGTCGCACAATGCCTTAAAATCTTAAAGTAAACTGAGTACCTCTATAACATGTCACCTCCTGGGGAAGCCCAAACTAAGAGAAAACCAGGGAGACAAATGACCGCTCCATCTTTTCAGCATTAAATGGTTGTCAAGCAGGGAATGAAGATTGTTGGTCTTCACTTTTGAGCATAATGGTGCTATTCCCAAGAAACTAACAGTCAATAAATGAAGCCTTTTAAAATGTAAGACAATTATTATAAAAGATACCAAGTACCCGCTTATATCCTTCCAGCTAGATATCCGTCCTATGGTAAGTATAGCGATATGGACTTATTGAAGTCAAGTACCAAAAAGACACAGAACAAATGATGTCCCTCTATAATAGTATAAATTATAGATTTTCAATATTTCATACTAAAGATAAAAACCCTAAAAGGATAAAGTTAATATAATTATTAAAGGGGGAAATCTGGAAGGGATGCTCTTAGCCAGGCGATGCATTCCAGATGGTATAATGACTTTGCAGAGTTTTTTAATAGGGTGAAAATAATTGTTGAATGTGATAAGTTGGATAAGAATTGTTATCATATAGGCTGGTCTTTAACCGATCCTTAATTCTTCACCTTTTTTGGGATCTTATTGATTTAATGCCTTAAGTGCTACCTTAGTAGTTGTTGCCTGATTTTCTGATGATCCTTCATTTTGTTTAGGCAGGAATCATCTTGGGGTATCTTAGGCTCAATTTGATCTGACAGAATTTTTCTAGGGTCAATCAGATTAATTTAACTATTAATTCTGCAGGTGATTTATCGAGGTAACTCCTTAAACACCTTCTTGGGTCTAGGCATCAATTTAGTTGTGGGAGTTAAGTGGTTGATATTTTCCTATCATGTCCAATATCCTGAAATCAGACGTCACCCCCTTCAGAATTATTTTTAGGAGAATATCAATGAAAGGATAAGCTATGTATGTGATTGTTGGATACTTCATTTACAAAGACATTATGAGTTTTTATCCCCGCTTTGTAGGTTATAGCATATGGTCCATCCTAGATGAAATCTAATTTTCCTCCTTGGGGTGCTATACAATTGTGATAGTACAGGACTAAATCCAGCACTAAAAGATGGGTAAATGTTGGCAAGTTGAATTTGCTGCTTGGCCTTCTCTTGTAACCGCCGTGGCTAGATTTGTCATTGACTCTAATTGAAGTTGTATAAATTTTTGAGCTAATCTTTATAGTGCTTTCTCAGGTTTTTTAATATTGGTATTGGTAACTTCACGATCTAGTAGAACCAGAATTCCGTTCTCTTACATATAAGGCCTTGAAGGTTGACATCTTTAATAATTTTGATGGAAACTTATCCTATAAGCCATCAATGCACTTGGGAGATATGATCCCATTGTAATGGATCATTAGTGGACATTTCTGCATTATATTGAGACAAACGTCCTATTTTCTCTTTCTACATTCTAGTTAGTTGAGATATTGTAAGTGCTAATATTAGTTGTTGAGTTCCCATGCTCATAGCTAAGATCCTACAACTCTTGACATAAGCTCTTCCTATTATTGCAAAGCAATACTGCTGGCAGCCATATTTAGTGAATATATCTAATATAAATGTTAGCAGTAGCTTTGGCGGTCTGCGAAGGAATGGCGATTGCTTTGACATACTTTGTGAAATGATCAATCCCTACAAGTATGTATCGATTACCTCCTGTGGATTCAGGTTATGAATCTATGACCTCTAAAACAATAGTGTGAAATGGCTGCTGAGGGATCATTGGCTGATACTTATACTTAGCCTTATTAATGTCTGCTTTTATAAGAAGTTATGCAAGCGTCTAAGACTTCCACCACAGAGTCCAATATTTCTTCCAAATAGTAGCTATCCTTTATCCATTCATAAGTTTTTCTGGCTCCTCCATGTCCTGAGGTGTTGTGGAAAATTTTATAACTGGTACCCCTTCTGAAGGTCACAAGTAAGGTAACAAGTTGATCTAACTTTTTTGTAAAGTAATCCGTTGAGAACATTCATGTTTTGAGCGTGTTGTTTTAACATCTTTTGAGCTGTTTCATCTTAGTCTACCCAAGAGTCTGAATTTATAAGTAGATCGTGTAAATTTTCAGCTTTACAATTGTCTAAATATAGTAGAGGCAATCTGGTCAGTTCATCTACATTCATATGCTTTGGTACCACTTGGTGGACAATATTCATATCGTAGTGCTGAAGTTTGAGAGCCCAGCGGGCTAATCTTCCTGTTGAATCTTTCATGCGTTGCAGCCTTTTTAAAGAGGTGAGTTCTGTAACAACTTTTAAGTTCAGACCATACAGGAAGCGACAGATTTGTCTTACCTTCAGAACAGCTAAGCTCTCTTTTCCAAGATACTTTAATTTTTTAATATTGGAAAGCGTTTTTCTGTAATAAGGCAGGTATGGTCAATGCCTTCCACATCCAATGGAAATACTGGCGCCCACAGCTAAGTCGGAGGCATCAGTAAGCAGTATAAATGGCTTTCTCATATTCCATATGTCATAGGATTAGTCTTCAACAAACTCACCATTGACTCTAACGCAGTTATTTGCTCTACTACCCCATGTAAAGGGTATTTTTAGCAAACAATGGACAAGAGGTTTAACAAGGTGAGCAAAATTAGGGATAAATTTATGGTAATAAACATCATTTTTAATTATCGCCTATATGTCTCGAAGGCTTTTCAGCTCAGGCATCTTGGAGATTTCTATAGCCTTATTGTACAAGAGATAAATTCTTTCCTTGTTATGGAATGTCCTAAAAATTAGTTCCTATGGGAAGAAGGCATATTTCGCAGGCCTTGATTTAATAAAATTCTCTCTCAGCCATTAAAACTGAAACGAGATGGTATAGATAATTGGTAAAGGTTTTGGAGAACAACGTTATTTCATCTAGGTATACAATCACATAGCTTAGTTTAAGTTCTTGTATTATGTGATTCATCTCCTTTTGGAACAAGCGAATCAGTTGCATAATCCCTGAGGGAGAAAGATAAGGTGACATAACCCTTCTGTGCATATCAACGCACATTTTTTTGATCTTCCAGCGATGGATCCATATGTGAATAGCTGCTGTCAAGGGCCATCAGGAGAAGAAATTTGAGCCAGAGAGTCATACCAAAGCATCATCAATCTGAGGAATTAGATATCTGTCCTTCTTAATGAGGCTGTTTATCTTCCTGTAGTCCATCTCATTTCTGTGTCCACTTCTTCTTTGTAAGTAACAGTGGGGATTACCATGGACTCTGGGAGGAAACAAGTAAGCTGGCATCCAATAATTGCCTGAACTTAGTCTTCATGTATAACATATTTACTTTTGAATTCTGATATGGCTTCAATCATATATGGGTTGAATATCTAATGTCAATCTACTAGTCCAGTCTCTCATGACACCATATTCAACATCTGATGTAGAGAAGACATCTTGGTAGTCTTCAAATAATTGATGCACATTCTCAAGTTCCTCCTGATTTAACTTATCAGATATTTGGACTTGGGTATAGCGCAAACTTGATTTGTCAGCAGGTAGGCCTAAACTGAGGTGAGTACCAATAGATTTATCTTGTCGATATCATCAATGGGAAGTATTTGGCATTTCCCAATTTCTTAGTATCCTAATTAGGATATCTTTATTGGTTAGATTCCCAAGTAGTAGCTTCATAGGCACTGATATGCTGGATTGAGGACTTCTGGAAAAACTTTTAGTTCATACCTACTCACACCATCAACATTGGAGATATGTAACAAGAAGTTTAGGGTATACTCAAGGTTATGTTGAGTGAAACTATGCTTTGTTCTTTTAGTGTGCTGATTTGGTCTGACCAACCATTCCATTATTTTATTTCACTCAAATCTGTATTTAGAATAAAGGTTTTGATCTCTTGGGCCTTGATCCAATACCATCTAATGAACTGATTTACAATGGAGTGTCTTAACACTGCTGTCTATCTGTCAAATCAAGTTATGGAGGATTGCCTTGCCAATGCGCCTATGCTTTTGTATGTCGTTAATGATTGGTAGGATTATTTTACTATCAGTTTACTTTGGCTCATGACAGAATTAGTGATTAAAAAATTGAAAATTTTACCACCCTGCCAGCAATATCCCATAAATCATTATCAATTTACAAGGCTTTCCAGCATCATAAATCAAAGCCATTTTTTATTATTGAATTTATCTCCTTGCCCCATTGGAATAAAATAATCGTCAAAGTTTGGTCCAATATATCCAAGCCAATGTTGTCTACCATTTTTAAAATAACTGTGCGCTGCTTGGTAATCTACTGTGTAGATATTTATGATGGGAAATAAAATTAAGGTGTTTTTTTCACCTAGTTTGTGAAGCTGTTTAATAAAACCATTGAGAGTATAATCTCTGTTATTTTATATTAGTTCTACTGTCTACAATCAGTTCCCTTTAGTTCTTATCCAAAAATATCTTTCTGTGCCATTGTTGTTCAAATCTTAAGTGCCAATTACAATATCTGGGTTTAACTTTTACCTACTTGGTAGCATAAAATGGTATTCCCTCTGCTGCATCTACTGAGTTGTATAGCTTTTTCACGTTTTTTTCCAGAGGTAGAAAATCACAAAGGTAAAGCAAAAGGGTACCCAACCAGACAAGAGTAATCCTTTTTTCTTAAGACTTTTTTTTCCAGTATAAGGGGGACTCATTGTTGAGATGTTCTAAGTATCCTTTTTTCTGATTTATAACTCCTTCATATTAAATCATAAACTGTATATTAATAAGTATATCATACTGGCTATTGTCCAAGGAAACTGCTTAAGGTGAGACTATTAATTGTTACCCCAGATTGGCAGAGATGAATATGAACCTATTGCCTTGGTGTTGTTTGGATTAGCAGTGGTATATTCTTGATTGTATTCAAGGTCTTGGGTGAACTTGACTATTTTGATTAGTTAAGGTGAAACAATATTGATGGATGATCCCATATACAAAATAGCCATGGAATGGACCTCCTAAATTATCACTTCCACTTAGGTAATGTTTCCTACAAACTTTGGTGGAAGGGTAAACACATCCTTGTGGCGGAACATTGCACTAAGCTTTCAGGGAGACTTTGCTACTTCTTGATCTCCAGTAGCCTGTGAATGCTTGAGATGGGTCAGATCAGCAGTGAAAGGTACTTATAAGTATCACTGGATGTATCAATTATTTTAGGGCATATATAATCTGTCTGAAGTAAGTACTTTCAGAAACCTGCACTTCATCAAAGTTTTCAGAATCCAAACGGTCTGGAATGGTGAGCTCAACGGGTAAACCTAAAATGTAATAGCTTTATCCTCGTGACCCCCTTCATAGTCTTCATCAGGTTCATACTAAATGCACGTGAGATGATTGATTTACATTGTTTCACTTCCAGGTACTTTGGGTCAGTCGGCTCTAAAGGCATTTGACCCTAATTTGACCTTCCTTTTCTCATCCATCAAGGATAGGGTTCTTCTTAAAACACATAAATTGGTATAATATTTATGCTTACAGTAGTTGCAGCATGGCTTATCCTCCTTCTTAGGCTCGCTTTTTCCATGGTATACACTCTGGGTTTTGTTAAGGCCTTTCAGGAGGTCTCTGGTGTTTGCATATCTTAAAAAAAGATGGCTTCTTATATGTCTAAAATGGAATTGAAGCTTCATTAGATATACGTGATATGCATGAATAAGTTGAGGTTACTATGTAAAACAGCGGCTACAGCTTCATCTAATGTATGATTTTTCGAGGTCATCAGCATTTGAGCTTAAATATAAAAGCAGTCAACAAATTGTTAAGTGTTTCATCTTGGAAAAAGACAATTCTCAGGAAGGCTATTTCTTCATATTCAGTCTCTGCTTTGAAAAAAATTTCTTTATAAAGCACATCCTTCACTTCTTTTCAGGTATGAAATTCATCCATATGAGGTATCTTCACCTCTTGAGCCCTATGGCCTAAGCAAGATAAAGTATGCATAACCTTTTGATCAGTCACACCTTCCATCGCGGCTTTATAGGAGTAAAGGAAAGATGAAATACTTCCTTCACCAGGTGTAAACTTGTCTGAGCTTAGACTTAAAGGTAGTGACTTCTAATTATGTATTAACTTGTACCCCAGGAGCTTAAGTTTCTAAAATTCCAGTTCTTAAATTGCTCTTTTCAGCTTGATGTTTGTTTCAACTTATTTGGTCCAGTAAAGAATTAAGTTGCTCCATTTTCTTCAGGGTAAGTTTTGGTTTAAAACCCAAAAGATCATTTTCAAAAAACGATTTATCATTCTGCAAGTTCTTAATGTTGATGTCCAGATAGTGAATTGTTGGCAAGCAGATGAGCGGTATGTATGCAAAAGCTTGTTTTCATCCTCTATTACTCCAATGCGCCAATCCAAGTTCTCCTTCATCTCTTTTTAATCAGTGCTCTGAGGAGGCTTATCAGTCTTGGCTTTAAACTCTTCTTTAATAGTATTCCAGCGTTTCTCAGCTTCAATGAGATGACAATAAGTTAAGTTAATGCCTTCTAACTGGGGGAATTGCCTCCCAATTCTCCCTCCAATTTATAAAATTTTTGTAATGGAAAAAGTAGATGCCTGAGTCACGCAGTCTTATAGGTTTTGTTTGATATGGACTACATAAGCAATGATATTTTTTGACACATATGAAGTCTCAGAGGTTCGTTAAGCCTCCAATTTATCACTTTGTCATAGGTCTTGCTCTATTCCGAGCTTAAGATGGGAGTACTGTTTTTCCTCCTGTTGATGACTAGTAGAAGATTGGGCTGTCAATTCGCTATGGGCTTTATTATATTGTCCTTAGTGCTATTTGGTGAAAGCATAAAGTAATTACTTGGTATTTTTGTTTGACTCTGAGATGTTTTATGAGGAAGCTTCATAGCTTCCACTACATATTTTAAATTTAAATTTATTGCGAGGAAGGCCGACCATGAGATGGACACTTCTGAATTTGACCCAAAATAAACAAAACTTAGTAACAGGGAAGGCACCCAAGAGAAGTGATGCTCTCTCTTGTTGCCAGCGGGAACGCCCCTATGGGGAGGGGGAGGGAACGTGTCAGGAGGCCGTAGCCACAATTGAACACGTGTGGAGGAAAGGGTCTGATTTGATGAACCAAACTGGGAACCAGGAGGAGACCAGCTGTTGGCGATGCAGTGGGAGGTATCCAAATAACCACACCTGAAAGTGGTCCACCAAATGAGACCAGAATCTGTGGACAGCTTCTGGGAGGGTGGGGGTGGAGCCTGCGATGGCATCCAAGACAATCGTGTGGATAGTCCACATGGCGATTGCAACCATCAGAGCATGGGGGAGGGTGGAAGGGGGGAGGCCATTGATAAAGCAAACATATCTCTTGACAGACTGAAGGGATGAGTTTGATCCTGGCCAAGCAGGCGTTGAACTTCGCGCCATATCACTCTAGAGGTAGGACACTTCTCCATGCGGTGGAACAGCGTTCCATACTGGCCAAACATGATGCAGGATGAGTGTAAAGCGTTAGAGCGCTCAGCAGTATGGTACACCCGCCTCAGGCAGCGCCACACATGGTAACAGATTTGAGGCTGCAACAGAGGATGGTGTGCGTATAACCAAATAGTCTTCTGAGTCTCAATGGAGTAAGGGATGTCTATCATGTCCAGGTAGTCCACCCTGGATAGGACATGGGGCCATGTGGGGATCACGCCATCTTGGATGGGTAGCCCCTGTACCTCTTGTGTGAACTGAGGAGAGGGGCGGCCTCTCTGGGCTGTGTGTCTGCTAATACGAATTCTCCACTCAGCTCTCCACATGGAGAGGAGGATTCATTTGTAGTGGGTTTTAGTCCCGTGAGGACCTGTGGCCAAAGGGTGTGAAGCTAGGTATTTCATCAAGGAGTGAGGGTTCGATGGATTGTTAAGGCCCAAGGCGCGGGAGAAGTTGGAGCAGGCTGCACGGGACCAGTTTTGGGAGGGGAGTGTAGGGGAGCTGACGGCTGCAATCCAGGTACCCAAGATCTTGGCAGCATGGGCTCTGAAGTCCAGCAGGCCCATGCCACCATGCTGATGAGGGCCAAACATGACTTCTAGCCATACTGGTGGTGGGCGGCCTGACCAAAGCCATCCTTGCAGCAGGGCATGCAAGTATTTGAAGAAGCTTGGGGAGAAAGGGATGGCGTGGGCTCCAAACCAGACTTTGGAGAGGAGCATAGAGTTGGCCAAAACGACCCTGCCAGTAAGGGAAGTAGGGTGGGCTCTGAGGGAGGCGATGCTCTTCATCACGTTGTCTAGAATACAACTTTCCATTACTGCTGATGCGTATCCGCCTGCCTCTACCCACACGCCCAGATGGCGGACAGGCCCTATGGTAGGGCGTGGCACAAAGGGGAGTACTAGTGGGGCGGTGTGGGGTGAGATGGGAGGGCGAGCACGTGTGTGAGTAGATGGGCCAGGCTGGGCACTGGTCGCTGGGGCCCAGCAGGTTTGATACCAACCAAGGAAGATGATTTCGGGTTTGGAAGTGTTTAGCGCAGCATTACTTACCCAGGAATACTCCTGGATGAGAGCTTCAAGCGCGCGTGCATCTTTATTATTGGACACTCCAACCACGCAGTCATCTGTAAACGCCATCATCTTGACTGGGGCTTGGCCTGTTACATGGACCCTGGTGAGTTGGGCATTCGCATTTCGAAGTAGTTGGTCAAGGCTGAAGTTGTATAAGAGTGGGCTAAGGGGGTCTCCTTGTCGCAAGCCACTTTGAGGGCGGACTACTTCTGCTAGAAATCCAGGGCCACGCACTGCCATTGTTGCAGATTCCGTGAGCAGCATTACTTAACTGATGAAGCGGGGGGTAGGCGGAATTGATGGAGGCAGGCCCTGAGGTATTACCAGTTTACTCTATCATAGGCCTTCTGTTGGTCCAAGAATACAAGTGCCCCAGAGGCTGTGGACTGGCATGCATTAGCTACAGAGTGCACGTTGTCCCAAATCAACCTTCTGGGTATGAAACCAAATTGTTCTGGGGAGATGGTGGCAGATGCTACAATCCCTAAACGGTTAGCCATGATTTTAGTTAAAATTTTTGTATTCGTGTTAGTTAAAGAAATGGGGCGCCAGTTGGCTAAGTCTAGCTTGTCCCCTTTCTTGAAGAGTGTGACAGTGAAGGCCTCTTGTCCTCCTCTTAGGAGGCGCGTTTCCAGAAGGCTCTGGTTAAGTGAGGCAAGCAGCAGTGGGGATATATATTTAAAGTACTTTTTATAGAATTCATATGGAATGCCATCTGGGCCTGGGCATTTCCAATTTGGTGCACCGTGGATGACTGTCCATAGTTCATTTGAAGTAATCAAATTCATTATTTCTGGGTATTAGGAGATGGTGCAGATGTGGGTTTGGTCGAAAAATTCCGCCACTTCAGCCAGCTGAATTGGATCAGATCAGTATAACTTGGAGTAATACTTTTTTATTTTGATTGCCACTTTGGCTGGTGTATACACGACGGAATCATCCGATCTTCACACCTGTGTGCAGGCCACGCTCTGGCATGGTGCGAAGAATTTTTTAAAAAAATATGCGGTGCACTTGTCACCCTCTGTAATGCGTTTAGCCCTGTACTGAACACAAACCCGATGTTTGTGTTGCCTTTTGAGCGCGCTGAGGTGGGCGGCTGCTTCCGCCCACTTCTGGCCCCATGCAGGGCTGTAGCTTGTAGCTGGGATGTTGGACTCCAGGTGTGCCAACTCTGCTAGAGCGCGCGAAATGACAGCTGATGTGGCTCATGAGCGTCAGGAGGAGAGGTGGTGAGAGTGGTGGATGGTATCCTCTTTGAAGGCTGACCATGTGGAGATGGGGTCCGCGCAAAACAGTGTAACAAACTCTTTTGCCAAAGTTGCTAATTACACCCAAGTGGAAAATCCTGGCGACGCAAGTTTGGGAGGGTGGAGTTTGCACCAATGTGGGGCCTTAGCCACTGTGACAGGTAGGTGGTAGGTTATTGAGACCAGCTGTGGTCAGAGAATTCAATTTTTGTTGTTTTGAAGTGGGAAATGTGAGGTTGGAATTTCGCTGGCGTGAGGATAAGGTTGATGCGAGTCATGGACTTTAATTGGACGTTGTGGAAGTGGGGGCGCATCATGTTTTAGAGCAGCAGGGCTTGCTGCGGCAGCGCATCTATTAACCCAAGGGTGGCCTTTAAAACGCGAAGTTCTATGTGACCCTGGGGGCGTGTGAGGAGAAAGGCCAATGGTCCGTGGGTGTGTTTAGCCAACAGTTCATGTCACCAACTACAAAAGGGTCTGGGGGTAATGGGAGAGATTTGACTGACAAGAAAAATTCCTGACGCTCTCGTGCACAGGTTGGGGCATAGATGTTGATGATAGCATGCGCTACATCAGCCCATGAGAAAGTGACAATGAGGACTCAGCCATTGAGGAAGGATTCTGACAATAAAAATTTGAAAAGATTGTTTTTCCAAACTAGCACCCCACAGTGCTCTGACCTTAAAGGATAGGGAAGGGAGGAGCATGGTTTTCCAAGCATCCTTGGAACCTCGCGGACAGTGGGACTCCTGGATGGCCAGGATATCCACAGGTAAATTTTTTTGTAAAAAACTCAGTTTCTTAGCCCAGGATGGCGAGGCCTTGAGTCCAGCGATATTCAACGTCCCTAAGGTGAAGGTTTCCCCCATTGCACCTTAGGTGCGAGGGGGTGGGCACCCAGGCCCACTAGCCTCCTCTAGATCCCCACGGGCCTTCACGGCAGCATGGGTGTTTGCAGCAATGCTATCAGTAGTTTTGTTAATTTTTAGCAGAAAGGTTCACGTTGGCTTTTGCCTGTGCTTTTTGTTTCCCCGACGTCAAACAAATTTTTTGCGGTGTAGATGAGTTTGGTGCACCAACGTTTGGGTCAAAAAAATTTTCAGGTAGGTTGGACCCCAAGTCGGTTTCAACCAGAGCTTGGTTGCAAAGATTGAGTGAGATTGAGTCACCCATCAGATCCTCAGATTGGGTGGCCCAATCGGCATGGGCTTTGCAATCTGATTGGTTGAGGGATTCCTAAGTTGCTTCTGCCGTGAAGGTTTCAATGTCCTCCTGGCATTGGGAGTGTGGGATAGCGGTGGTGACTTTGGCCGCAGCCCTGCGGGCCTGCTTGGCCTTCTTCCGCTCTTGCGGGGAGATAGGTTCTACCAGTAGGTAGCAGCCTTATGCTCCCCACGGGAAAGCCTCTTTGGTGCTTGTGGTTGATTCATAGTGCGCCTCTCCGCTGGCCATGGCCGCTGAGGGGTGCTCTTGGAATGTGATGCCCTCCTTGGTGGGGCATGCATGTGCCTTATGGCCAAACGCGTCACAGTGGGTGCAGATGGGGGGTACGCTGTCCACGGTTACCTGGAATGGGTGGGTGGTATGCCCTTCAATATTGATATATGTGGAGTGTGGGATCTGGATTAGGTCCTTCACAATCTCCTCAGTTGGTCAGAACTGCAATGGCTTTGCCGGTGCACATGTGTGGCATCAGCGTAAAGTGTTGCATCTCAAAAGATTGTATTTCGCCATATATGGTGAGACCATCTTTCAGGTGCTGCTCCAAAATGGCACATTTTATCGTAGTAGGCAAAAAGTCAAACGTGAGGAAAATTTAATTGGATTTTGTCCATCTGGTGCGTTTGGTTTTAATGACCCGTTGCCCTTTGGGGAGGTCAATCACAACATGCACTGCAGCAGCTTTGTCTGCTGCCTCCTTGTTTTCAAAACTGAGGTTTAGCCAACTGCATGACATGGAGTGAGGTGCGACATACACCGTGGTCAGGAAAAAGTGTGCACATCCCCACAAAATTTTTCCCATAAAGCTGTTTGTTTGATGTCCAGAAACACATGGACTCCATATTCCACCGACAAGAATGGTTGGGAGTGTGGCGTGTTGATGTACTGGTTGCATCTTGCTTGCCAGGTGAGGATTTCTGGGGAAATAGTGACCACTGGTTTTTTTTTTTTTTTTCTATTCCGCCAGTTTCTCTGGGGCGTTTTTGAACGTTTGAGGCCGCGGGCCTACCATCTGCTCCTCTTACCTTACTTGCCCAACTGCTCCCTGACATGGGCGTAGACTAATCTCCTCTGTGAGATTATCAAACTAGAATCAGACTTGAATTGAATAAGTTGCAAAAGTGATTGCAACGAGAGAGAAAAGTTTTTTCCACCACATATTTAAAACACCAGAATCAATAGCCCAAATTTGATTATAGAGTTGAATGATGTAGGAATGGTACACTTTGAAAACGTGGATGTTCACTATTCTTTGTGATTTTAAATTATATATCTGTCTTTAGGCTTTCTTAAGGCCTTTTGGTATTGATATGAGGGTGGGATTACTCATTGTGGGCTCCTTTTATTTTAGTAAGGCAAGCTGACAAGGGAACAGACAATAATAAAACAAAAACTCCAAAAATGAATCAATCAAACATGAGCTAAACGCCCTTAACAGCAGCTGGAAGTGCAAAAGAAACGAGAAAACATCCTACCAGGTGGCACAGCAGCGAGCTGCTTATCCCACCATGGCGGAGGGGGAGGGGGATCAGGCGGATTGTAATCATCATCCTCAGGATTAATATTGAAAAAGTGGATCAATGCTGATAATTAGGGAATTGGGGCATCTGCAGGATGAGGGTCGAGGTGAGATAGTTAGCAGTTGAGATTTTGATTTAGGCCTGGATAATAACTCTATGAGTTGAAAACATGGTGTCAGCTTGGATGCAGACGTTGGGAAGTTAGGCTAATTTTGCAATGTTTGCTCTGGTGACATTTGTGGATGAGGAAGATTCTGCCAGAGTAATGACATATTTGACAGCGTTGGTGGCAGTTTCATAATGGCGTTGGATTTCCTCTTGTGCAGTAGGAGGAAAATTAGAGGAGAACAAGGTGGGGGTGCAGCCCTTTTTTATAAATTTAGTGACATATTATGCCCCAGCTTTGAAAAGATGACAATTTTTGTGTGAGGCCAGCGCAGCCTTGGCAAGCTAGTGGTCGCTTTGGTATGGGATAGCACTAGGTTTGAGGACATTTTGTTTTGGAGAGAATGGGGCAACAAAGTCTGAATTTATAAAAGGTTCTAAATCTATTGGTTTGGCCGGGGTGGGACAATTTCATTAGATCCAGTCACTTCATCCAATAAAGTCCCAAGGATTTTGCTTGACTTGGATTGATTTGGTAATAGGTGGCTGTAATTGGGTAAGTTTTGTGGCGGGCAATTTTTTGGATTGAATATGCGTTTAACCTGCTCCCAATTGGATGGCATGGGTGGGAATTAGGCGACTTGGATTTGGGTTGCTAGATTTTTCTGCTGGTTCCTTGAGTGCACAACCTGGGGAGTGGGGGAAGCCAAAATCCCCACTCAAACGCCGTTGGTGTGGCCTCCTGGGTGGGGTTGGCCGTATTTCAAGGTTTGAGTTGTATTGACATGCCTTTTTGGTATGGTCCAATTCATGGCATAGGTGGCAAACTGTGCGGCTATTGTCAATGTGAGCCTAAAAGAAATGGTCAGGTGCAGATGTGAAGTAGGCACGCGGTGGGATGTGCTGGGCCATGTTCAGCTGATGGAGATAATGGTGGTCATTGCACAAGGTGCCGCGAGTTGCTCAGCACCACTTGGGACAATGATTTGGAGGATGGAGTCTTTATCATAAGTAGTCAGCCATGACATCAACTCCTCATAAAGTGTTTGAAGGGGAAGGTGTGATAGGGGGTTTGCAAAGGTCACCACAAGTGTAGTATCATCTGGAAGACGTGTTCAGGTGGCGGTAATTGGGGTGTTTTTGTATATCAAGGGTGTAGCTGCTTCAGCGGCTGCATTCTCTTTTGAGGGGAATCAAGTATCATAATAGCTTTGTAAGGGCGAAAGTTAATATACTCTGCTTGCGCAAAGGTGGTGAAGCCATCTCAATTATCGCTCTGTCAGCATACAGGAAGAGACGTCCATAATCAATGTGGAGGCAAAAGCGAATATTGGATTGGGGTAGGGCTAGGGGGTGGGGGTGGGTTGGGTGGACTCATGTGAGATGCAGTGCTAGGTCCCTTGGAGGAACATAGCGGCCAGATGTATTTGGCAGACTGGATGAGCCAGTCTGCACGTGTTTGCCTTCTGGGTGGTAAATGCTAGCTGGTGGAGCACTGATGCCCCACACTGGGGCAGCAGGTGGTGGATCCAGGGACATAAATTGGGAAGTTGATGTGGTGAGGCGGTGTTGGAAATTTGACTTGTTTTTCAAAATTGCTCAAAAGTGATGTTGAGCGGAAAGAAAAGGATTCTCATTGTGGACTCCTAGTAGATTCTAAATATCAAAAAGTGCAGGGTGTACGAATCAAATAATATAGCATGATAGATTCACACTGATTATATCTCTTTGGGGGACCTCTGGTTTAATACAGGTTCATGAGATTACTATCCACGGCGGATGCCCTTTTACAGCCAGCTCTTTCTTTTGGTTAATGACTTTATGAAGTAAATCTTTGACTCCTTCATTGGAAACCCAGGTTATATGACGAAATTCAAAAATCACCATAGGGTATTCTTAAACTATTTTAAAACATGATAATGGGTATATCTCTAATCTAATAGTCTTTTTCACCATTCCTGTTGTGTACCCATCAGGTAACACTATTAATTAGGAAATTCTTACATAGTGTAATCAGTTAGTTTCAGCTATTTTAAGCATTGGCTAAGCCTTGTAACAAATACCAGCTTGTTGGGCTTCTGATTTTAAGCTCTATAATTCTATTCCCAAGGAGCCTGACAGACATTAATCTAAGCCGTCTAGGATGAATGACAAGTGTTTTATTAATTTTAAAGGGTTCTAAGTCACCGAATTATATCTTGTCAGATAGAGAATCCATCTTATAGTAAGTATGGTGAAAAGGACATATTAAAGTCAAGTACCAAAAAGAGACATATAATTAACAATTTACCTTTATTATAGTATAAAAGAGGGGCTTTTATAAGGCATATTTAACAATATGAACACCAAAAGGAAAATAAAAAAATTAAATTAATGGAGAGGGAATCCATAAGGGAGGCTCTTGGTAAGGAGATGCATTCTAAAAGGTATAATGCCTTTGTAGCATAGTTGATAGGGTCAAGATAATTGTTTATTGTGACAAGTTAGATGTGACTTGGTATCACTTAGATTGATCATTTTAGAAAATTCTTGATTCTTATTCTTTTGTGGGTATATATTAACTTAATGGGTTGAGAGCCACCTTGATTTATGGTTGCCTGACCTTATAAAGATCCTTCATTTTGATTTGGCAAGATTTCATTTTAGATATCTTAGGCTCTATTTGATCTGACGGAATTTCATGGTTTTATCTGAGTTGTAACTACTATCGATTTTTCCAGGTTTTTTATTGATATAACTCTTTTAACCCCCATCTAAGGTCTGGGCTTCAGTTTGGTCGTTAAAGTCGAGTGGTTGATATTCTTTTATCATGTCTATATATTCTGATATCTGAAAAAGATGGTATACTATGTGAAGTGGTCCACCACTACCATAACAGCATCATATCCCTGAAATATTGGCAAATTAACGATAAATTCCTCTGAATTGAGGACCACTGGTTTTATTCTTGTTGGAGGGGTAATAAACATTCCACCATGTTCTTTCTGATTTGGTATAAACACGGGTAAGTCAATATTCTATCCAGGCATCAGCGTCCTTTGTAAGGCTATTCCAATCATACCCACATATATTCAAGTTAACGCGTTTCTTCACACCAGGATGCCTCATGTTAGGGGGATTATGATGTTTTCTTATGACATGGGAATGCAGGGCAGAAGGAACCCAGATTTTATCGCAAAACTAGACCACCCTGTTTTTTTTAGTAACACACAGATGAAACTTTACCCACATTAATCTTTGACAGTAGGTCGCAACCCTCAGATTTTGAGGACTAGGATGCCAAAAAAGCATCAAGGTTGGAATCTTTCTCTGTTGAGGGTGCCAAAATGGATATAGAGAATATTTCCAATATTGGATCAGATGAAGAAGCTGGGGCAATGGTGGATTTGTAACAATGGGATTTGGATTTGGGCTTTTAGTTAATGGAAGCAACTGCGGCAATGGCTATAGGTGTGGGGGTCATTATTAGGTCATGAGAAATTACTGTGAGAAAATCGAGAGCCTTAAACCAGAAAGGACCCATTAGGTGATTGCAGATCACAATATCCAGTAGTATATGGGTAGTTCCTTTAAAAAATTCATAACAGAAGTTGAAGCTTAGCAGGTTACAGTGAGTCCTGGGTTGCATGTGAGCTATTTTTGGGGTTTGCAATAACACATAAAAGACTTATGATATTTACACATATTTACTGGATGTTTAGTGCCCTTAAGAAAAGCACCAGTGCATTAATGAACACACCGCAACTAGTTTTTTATCACATATTGATTAAGAATGATCAGTTATGCTAAACTTCCATGTAAATAAGCTTCTTGATGTTCTCACCCTCATGTTATTGCAGAGGGACTCTATCAACTGCTGTGACTGATTGGTCTTAAGCCATAATAAAGGGCTTATTTTCTTCAGAATGACGGATACAAAAGTGATAGAAAACTTCTTTTAAATTATAAAAGCTTGTTGGCGTGCTTAGGTCCAATTAAAAGCGGCATTCTAACCTGAAAGGGGTGTAATGGAGATGGTAATTCAGAGATAACCGGTGAGAGCCTCTTCAGAAAAGTAACAGTGCCCAAAAAGCTACACAATTGCTTCTGCAACTCAGGAGTAGGCCAAGGTAGAATAGCCTTTAATTTTAAAGGTGCATTATGTAACCATCCTTCAGACCAGTTTCAAGAATCTGCACTTCTCCTTTGCAAATCCCACACATAGATGGCTTTGCTACTAACCAGCTATATGAAGGACGGCCACCAAAACCATAAAATCCTTGGCGTGTTGCTCTGCATTGTAATGTATCAAGATTTCATTCACATAGGTAATTGTGCAGGAGAACCTGAGATACACCAAGATGTCATCAATGCAGGCTGGAAAACTGCAGATGCGTTTTCAAAGCTTAAGAGCATGACCTTGAGCTGATAAATTGCATATTTTTTCTAGATAGCATTCAGCCATTTCAGGCCAGACTTCACCTGCACTAGGTGAAACGCAATAACCAGGTCAAGTTTAGAAAAGAGCTTTGACTAAAAATGGATTGTATAATGGCAGGCCTAAGGGATTTAATGTGGATCTGAAACATTGACAATAATCATTTGCTCATAGTTCACACAGGGTCTCAGGGTGCTATAAGCTTTCAGCGCGGATACCACTGGGGATGACAAAGAATATGGCTTCTTTATCATCCACTCCTTCTTTATCCTGTCGCAATCAAGTTTTTCTATTCCTGATCTTCCCCAGCTGTGTAGGATATAAGACCAATTGTCTTAATTAGATAAACTGTCAACTGGAAGCTCAATTTAAACTTAGAGTTTTTGGGCAGCGGATTAGTCTCTTCTACATCAAATTCTAATTGAAGGGAGAGAGAATATGAGGAAAATTGGGTAACTTGGGCACAACGTAGTTGGAAAGATAATCCATTGTTGCCTCCACACGATCCCTGTTGCCAATATGTAGAGGAGATGATGTTACCTGAAAGATAACTGGAGGTAAAGGCTAGCATGAAAATCTTTATGTCAATAATCACTGACTGGTGGCGTCTTTATCCTGTCCCTAATATCACAAGGTGCAATAATTCAGGTATCACTTTAAAGTTTGAGTTCAAATTCATACTCATGGGCAATAAAATAGAAGTGGTTTTTGCAAAGGATGTATGAGCATAATGACACTAGATACTCCCATAACAGGTGTAACTGGCGTAATTCCAATATCCAATGTCTTAACAACTTCCATATCATTGTAGTTCTGTGGGTCCAGTGTCCACAAGGGCAGATATTGTGACCTTACTCTGTCATTCCATAATATGAATTGAGAACAAGAAATAAACACATTAAATTTATATAGCTCTTGAAGGAACAAAGGGTGAGATCTATTTATTGACTTGAAACGCTCTCCTTACCTTAGTGAATCTGTTTTATGAACTGAGTGGGCATAGCAGCAGACATAGCACTTTACAGAGTAGCGAATTTAAATCCTTTGGGTCTTATAAGGGACATACACTATATAGATTTAAATAGACTGTGTTGACCAAGCTCTATTTTTCAACCTAGCAACCAGAGAGATGTGATATCTGTGATTATTGGATCCGCGGGTTCTATAGGTATTGCGTCCATTCCCAAAAGGTCATTCTAGATATTTCTACAAAGGATCAAGTTTTCATCACCTAATGGTTCCCTATAACAAAAATAAATTCTTCAGTGCTATGGGAAGAGTATAGTAATCAATTGAGCAGTAACAACTTTTTTCTGGAGCAACTGGCTCCATAATTTTTTACATTGTCTTCCAATTCTATCTAATGGTTGAGTTATTTTTTGGACTGGGGAGAGACAATATAAAACTGAGCTGTTGTCGCAGGTATCTGGACATCAACAGTACTCCAGAATGGCAAGCGACGCCCTAACTTTTGGGGTAAAAATGGGTTGGTGAGAGTGGGTTGGCGGGCTTCTGTGTTGGTGAAGTTTAAGAGGAGGGGTTGTTAACTTTATTCAAGCTACTGCACTCAGAGAGTTAAAAATATAATTCTACCATTGTAACCTTCTTCAAAAACACTAACCGTTTATTTTAAGTACTTATGTATAATAAACATTTTTGATAAGATTTTTAAATTTAGTAATTGTAATAAAAGTAACCCAACACCCTACCATTGGCAGGTTGTTGGGCTTTATGTTGTTCTGGGTAGGGGGAGTTAATAAAGCCAAATTGATAACATGGTTTAGTTGCTGATTTCAAGGATCAGTATTCACAGTTTCACCACTAATTGTCAAATTAAGTATAATTATAGAATTAATGCCTGAATTGATTTATGATAGTAAAATACTGTCCAACAATCCTGTGCTATTTTCAGGTCATTTTTGGTTTATTTCAAGTGTTAATATATTTTAAAGATTTCAGAAGTTGGTGTTGATTTTAAATCTTGATTCAGAACATTTTTCTTCTACTTTTTATCTAAATTTGAATCACAAGATAAATGTTTTCCATTTGGGTTGACTTATTATTCCACCACCTGGCGGGAAGGGGACTGGTGACCGTGTCATTGATCTTCTTAAAATTTACAAAATCTATACAGAGGCTTCTGATATTTCCTAGTGATAATCTGCATCCTTTTAGGCAATAGTGGGCTTGTGAGTAGTTTAAAAGAAGGAGCCTAGTAATCAGAGAGTGGTAGCAGCTACCCATCTCTCATCCAGGGTATGCCCTAGGTCAGAGATCTGGGTAAGTGGCAGGGCCTTGAAGTTTGACCATTTTACTCCTGAAAAAGGTTCTTGACACAGTTAAGCTTTATAGCTGGAGCCAAAGGCCTTTAAATTCTGGATTGGCGTCCTAAATTTGTCATAACAGTTTTATGCATTGGTGCAGAGCAACAAAGCAAGTGATAAGGCATTCAGTATGATTTGTTCAGGAATACTGTGGACTAGTTTCAGCCGGTCCTTACAATACCCACCTGCCTCCCAAGTTATTATGTATTTTGACATTAATCAGCATAAAAATCAACGTTTAAAAGTACTGCTTTTTAAATTAGATATCTTTTTGTTAATTGAATTCAGGTATATATTGAAACAATTCTATCATTTAGATTAATTGAATGTAGCAGCTCCTGTAGTAAGCATCACAATTTAGTGGAAAGCAATCACACGTCACTTAGAAAAAATAAGTTCTCCTTTATACTTCTACTATTTTATATGATTGCTCTGTTGAAATCAGCACAAGAACGTCATATTTCTGGCACACAGGGAATAAATACAGATTGATATCAGATACTGTTTGAAGACTGTAACCTGACCAAAACACACATAACAAAACTTATTGTGACGGTCATGGCTTTGCCTTACCGTCAAAAAGCCTTAATCTTCCCATTTGTAAAGACTAAGAATGAAGGGGAGGCTTACAATCACTGAAGATTTTAAAAGATAAATTGGAGAATCAGTTACCTTGAAATCTAATTTAATTAGATATGTTGTGAAAGGAAATCCTCATAATTGGCCTCTGGCCAGCCAGTGCTTCCAAATATAATATTACAAAATATATTAACGAGGTTGGAAATCCTTGCATAAGGCGCTCAGGCCAACCAGATTATACTAAATCCAATATTACTAAAAACAGCTGAGGAAGATCCTCATAAATGGCGCTCTGACCAACAAGATGCTGCCATTTTCAGATTAGGTTGACGAGTCTCTTGAAAATGGCAATCTGGAAAAAAAGATGCCACAAGACTTTTTCAAATTTAAATTTTTGTAATAAGGATGTCAACAAAAGAGAGAGATTCAAGAACGTTTTGAAATTAATAAATAAATGCAAAAAAGTATGATAATTGCTTTAGTACCCATCCAAAGTTTATAATGGATTTAGGTGAGGAAATTGAGAGTTCAGCTCATTGGTTTATACCTAATGTTGATAAGTTGTCCTCAGAATCAATTTAGAACAAGAACCGCTCTTCCCCTATAGTTACAGTATAAGTTAAACTGGCGAAGTTTTACAAAGCATCTTTGTCAGCTATAGTATTATAGTAAACGTAATAAAGACAGACATAAATTTCAAAATTCATAAATCATTTTTATCATAAAAACCTAAGGGGAACTGATCATAACTATTACTCAGACTTTAAAAAGGTCATTGCTATTTTGTATGCGCTTTCTAGAGGGCAGTCCCTATTTCTTGGCGCTAGTATTGTCCTAAATAAAATTTAAAATACACAATAAGAGTTTCCCTACACATAGATTAGGGTATTCCCATGTTAAGGATTAACCTGCTTATGTGTGCTTAATTGGGCTCTCTTGGCCCAACTGCTTTGTGGCAGTATTCAGAGACCTCATCCATAACATTAGATGAAGCTCATTTAACATGATGTCTTTGCTTCTAGATATGGTGGACAAGCCTTCAAAAAAAGCTTTGCTTGCATGATATGAGTACTCTACCACAATTCTGATGCTCATCTTCTCTCTCCTGTTCCTCATAAAAGAAGCCACTATTTCCTCCCCTCTCAAAGCATGTCCAACTCCACTCCTGTTCTGAGCAGCCCTCACCAGAATTCTGACAATCCCTCACTACTGAGGAGTTAAGCACACTACTTGCAACATTCTGTGGAACCACACTTCATCCTAGCTAACCTCTGCCTTAGGAGGAAACGCATATGTGTCGCTACAAATTGTTCAAGTAGTGGCCGCTTTACCCAGAAACCTGTCACACTGGTTCATTGAGCTATTAAATTCAGTCTACTTTCCTCTACCCTGAAAAATGTTTTCATTTGGTCATGAGTGTGGCCATGCCCAATGAGAACCAAGACGTGGATTAATTTACCCTCCTGACCCTCACATATGGGAAGATTTTAGTCGTGGAATATGCTTAAGTTTACCGCCTTTTTCCCAAAGTGGCCAAAGTAACCTAAGCCAAGATTGCGCAGATATTCCGCCTGAACCTCTGCCCTGACATCATAAGCTTCATGGCTGTCATTTTCCTGTGAGCCACCCTCAATGAGGAAGCCTCAGTCGCGACCCAGGTGGATGGGCAACAGGCATTAGCTTAGGCACAATCCTACCCCATGTCACAACATGGGAAGTTCCGCGGCTGCCATGCTAAACTTGAGCCTATCTCCAGCCCATCTCAGGAGCCCTCTCAATGATCACCCCGCAGCTCTGCCAACGGGGTGAACCCTTTGAAACCACCAGAGAGGGCACTTCTGGCTCTACCTACAACTTCAGCTTGACCCCACATGTGTGCCATTATCATTAAATGAAATGTCTTGTTGTAACTCTATGTTCCATTTTTTACATATTGAGGGAACAAAGAGAGAGGTGAGGACAAACTTTGGACGCTGTTAAACACAAAGTCAGAGTAAAAATATCCAGATGTTGGTTTAGTGCGAAAATGAGGCTGGAGGTAAAATAGATGGGAAACTTGCTGCTAGCTGACACAAATAAAATCTTTACAATGTTGGGAAGTCAAGCCCTTGGTGATGCTACAGCAGGGACTTCCCAGGTTCCAAGAAGAATTTAGGGAAATAAAAAATCTTTCTCACCCCATAATACTGGGTATGTAGTGGTGGCAAAGTACTCCCCTCAATTTTAACTGAAGGAGCGCCTGGTCATGATGCACCCAAAGGATCAGCCTCTGGTAGCACTAGATTTCTTCACCACTAGTGGAGGGAGGTCCAAGGGTGATGTTGTTCTTGGTCAGGAACCTGTGATGGAAATCCCAGAAAAAGTTCAAATTATATGCTCAACTGTTCCTGAAAAACAACGCTCCCTCAACCTCCCCTAATGCGCTTTTCTCTTTAGTTTAAGTGCAAAAACGGTTTGAAATTCCCAAATGGTTTCCCTTTCTACCCCTTGAACCTAAAGGTAAAGGGGTCTAGAAATATATGTTAAAGAGATGCTCAGATGTCAGGCGATTGTACCTCTAAGTATCTTATGGTGTTTACCCATACTCCTGATGCCAAAATCTAGTGTTGAGCTCCGATCATGTGTAGATTATCAGCAGTTGAACGCAATACCTGAGTCTGATCCTTACCCATTATGTTGATGGAGCCCATCTCTTAGATGATTTTCAGATGTCAAATCTTCACTAAGCTTAACCTGGTTGACGCAATCAAACAAGTTCTTATGATTTTGGGGCAACAACGATATGCAGCCTTTAAGTCCTACTTGGTGGTGTTCAAATACAAGGTGATGCGCTTTTGTCTCAAGAACGCCCCAGCGGTATTCCAGCATAGAATTGATAATGCCTTGAGAAACCTTACTGGAAAATGCTGCGTAGCATACATGGACACTATTCTTATATTCTCCAAATCCAATGAAAGGCACAAGGAGACGTTATGAGCGTGTTGGAGGCCCTTGACAAGGAGAACCTCTGCTTAAAGGCGTCAAAATGTTAGTTCAATAAGAAATCTGTCTCTTTCTTGGGGAACATAATCTTCCAAAAAGAGATGGCCTTATGCCCTGACAAGTTGAAGGCGAAGAATGAATGGTCAGCTCCTAAAGATAGAACTGGCGTTAGAAGTTTCCTATGCGTGATTAGTTTATTGATTTTGATTTATTGCGAGGAAGGCTGACCAGGGAATGGACACTTCCAAATGCAACCCAAAAGAGACAAAACTTAGTAACCTGGAAGGCACCCCAGAGAAGCGATGCAATCTCTTGTTGCCAGCGGGAACGCCACTTATGGGGAGGGGGAGGGAACGTGTGAATGGGCCGTAGCCACAATTGAACACGTGTGGAGGAAAGGGTCTGATTTGATGAACCAAACTGGGAACCAGGAGGAGACCAGCTGTCGGCGATGCAGTGGGAGGTATCCAAATAACCACAACTGAAAGTGGTCCACCAAATGAGACCAGAATCTGTGGACAGCTTCTGGGAGGGTGGGGGTGGAGCCTGCGATGGCATCCAAGACAATCGTGTGGATAATCCACATGGCTATTGCAACCACCAGAGCATAAAGGGAGGGTGGAAGGGGGAGGCATATGATAAAGCAAACATATCTCTTGACAGACTGAAGGGATGTGTTTGATCCTGACCAAGCAGACGTTGGACTTCGCGCCATATCACTTTAGAGGTAGGACACCTCTCCAGGCGGTGGAACAGCGTTCCTTACTGGCCACACACGACGCAGGATGAGTGTAAAGCGTTAGAGCGCTCAGCTGTATGGTACACCTGACTCAGGCAGCGCCACACATGGGAACGGATTTGAGGCTGCAACAGGGGATGGTGTGCGTATTTCCAGATAGTTTTTTTTGGGTCTCAATGGAGTAAGGGATGTCCATCATGTCCAGGTAGTCCACCCTGGATAGGACATGGGGCCGTGTGGGGATTACGCCATCATGGATGGGTAGCCCCTGTACCTCTTGTGTGAACTGGGGTGAGGGGCGGCCTCTTTGGGTTGTATGTCCGCTAATATGAATTCTCCACTCAGCGCTCCGCATGGAGAGTAGGATTCGTTTGTAGTGGGTTTTAGTACCGTGAGGACCTGTGGCCGATGGGTGTAAAGCCATGTAGTTCATCAGGGAGTGGGGGTTCGATGGATTGTTGAGGCCCAAGGCGCGGGAGAAATTGGAGCGGGCTGCGCGGGACCAGTTTTGGGAGGGGAGTGTAGGGGCGCTGACGGCTGCAATCCAGGTACCCAAGATCTTGGCAGCATGGGCTCTGAAGTCCAGCAGGCCCATGCCACCATGCTGATGAGGGCCAAACATGATCTTTAGCCATACTGGTGGAGGGCGACCTGACCATAGCCATCCTTGCAGCAGGGCATGCAAGGATTTGAAGAAGCATGGGGAGAAGGGGATGGCGTGGGCTCCAAAACAGACTTTGGAGAGGAGCATAGAGTTTTCCATAACGACCCTGCCAGTAAGGGAAAAGGGTGGGATCTGAGGGAGGCAATGCTTTTCATCACGTTGTCTAGAATATGACTCTCCATTACTGCTGATGCGTATCCACCTGCCTCCACCCACATGCACAGATGGCGGACAGGCCCTATGGTAGGGCGTGACACAAAAGGGAGCACCAGTGGGTCAGTGTGGGGTGAGCTGGGAGGGCGAGCGCGTGTGCAAGCAGATGGGCCGGGCTGAGCGCTGGTTGCAGGGGCCCAGCAGTTATGATACCGACCAAGGAGGATGATTTCAGTTTTGGAGGCATTCAGTGCAGCATTACTTACCCGGGAATACTACTGGATGAGGGCTTCAAGTGCGCGTGCATCTTTATTATTAGACAAACCAACCACACAGTCGTCTGCAAACGCCATCATCTTGACTGGGGCTTGGCCTGGCACATGGACCCTGGTGAGTTGGGCATTCGCATTTCGAAGTAGTTGGTCAAGGCTGAAGTTGTATAAGAGTGGGCTAAGGGGGTCTCCTTGTCCAAGCCCCTTTGAGGGCGGACTATTTCTGTTAGGAAGCCAGGGCCACGTACTGCCATAGTTGCAGATTCTGTGAGGAGCATCACCCAGTTGATGAAGCGAGGGGGTAAGCGGAATTGATGGAGGCAGGCCCTGAGGTATTCCCAACTTACTCTATCATAGGCCTTCTGTTGGTCCAAGAATACAAGTGCCCCAGAGGCTGTGGACTGTAATGCATTAGCCACAGAGTGCACGTTATCCCAAATTGACCTTCCGGGTATAAAACCAAATTTTTCTGGGGAGATAGTGGCAGTTGCTACAGTCCCTAAACGGTTAGCCAAGATTTTTGTTAAAATTTTAGTCTCTGTGTTAGTTAAAGAAATGGGGCGCCAGTTGGCTAAGTCTAGCTTATCCCCTTTCTTGAAGAGTGTGATGATAAAGGCCTCATGTCCTCCTGGTAGGAGGCGCGTTTCCAACAGGCTTTGGTTAAGTGAGGCGAGCAGCAATGGGGATATATATTTTGAAATTCTTTTTGTAGAATTAATATAGAAGCCATGTGGGCCTGGGCATTTTCAGTTTGGTGCACCGCGAATGGCTGTCCATAATTCATTTGGAGTAATTAGATTCATTATTTCCAGGTATCAGAAAATGGTGCGGATGTGGGCTTGGTTGAGAAATTCCGCCACTTTGGCTGGCTGAATTGGATCAGATCAGTACAACTCGGAGTAATACTTTTGTATTTTAATTGCCACTTCAGCTGGCATATCCGCAATGGAATCATCCAATCTTTGCACCTGTGTGAGGCCACACTCTGGCGTGGTGCAAATTTTTTTAAAGAAATGTGCGGTGCACTTGTCGCCTTTTGTGATGCGTTTGGCCCTGTACTGAACACAAACCCGATTTTTGTGTTGCCTTTTGAGTGCGTTGAGGTGGGCAGCTGCTTACCCACTTACGTCCCCATGCAGAGCTTTATCCTGTAGCTTGTTTCTTGGACTCCAGGTGTGCCAACTCTGTCAGAGCATGCGAAATGACCGCCGATGTGGCTCATGAGCATCTGGAGGAGAGGTGGCGAGAGTGGCGTATGGTATCATCTTTGAAAGTTGCCCATGTGGAAATGGGGTCTGCACAAAACGGTGCAACAAACTCTTTTGCCAAAGTTGCTGATTTTACCCACGTGGAAAATCCTGGCAACGCGAGCTCAGAGGGGCGGATTTTGCACCAATGTGGGGCCTTAGCAGCTGTGACAGGTAGGTGGTAGGTTATTGAGACCAGTCGATGGTCAGAGATTTCCATTTTTGTTGTTTTATAGTGAGATATGTGGGGTTGGAATTTAGCTGGCGTAAGGATAAGGTCAATGTGGGACATGGACCTTAATTGGTCATTGTGGACGTGGGGGCACATCATGTTCTCGAGCAGCGGGGCTTGCCACAGCCACACATCCATTAACCAAGAGTGGCCTTTAGAATGTGAAGTAATGTGGCCCTGGGGGGCATGGGAGGAGGAAGGCCACCGGTCCATTGGAGTGTTTAGCCAGCAGTTCATATCGCTGACTATGAAAGGGTCTGGGGGTAGCGGGAGGGATTTGACTGATGAAAAAAATTCCCAACACTCTCGTGCACTGTTTGGGGCATAGATGTTGATGATAGCGTATACCATGTCAGCCCATGAGAAGGTGACAATGAGGACTCAGCCATTGAGGAAGGATTCCGATAATAAAAATTTGAAAAAATTATTTTTCCAAAATAGCACCCCACAGTGCTCTGACCAAAAGGATAGGGATGGGAGGAGCATTGTTTTCCAAGCTTCCTCAGAATCTCGTGGACAGTGGGACTCCAGGATGGCCAGGATATCCATGGGTAAATTTTGTTGTAAAAAACTCAGTTTCCTAGCCTGGGATGGCGAGGCCTTGAGTTTGGCGATATTCAATGTCCCTAAAGTGAAGGTTTCCCCCAAAGCACCTTAGGTGCGAGGGGGTGGGCACCTGGGCCCACCAGCCTCCTCTAGATCCCCATGGGCCTTCACAGCAGTGTGGGTGTTAGCAGCAACGCTATCAGGATTTTTGTTAATTTTTTCAGAAAGAGTTGCATTGGCTTTAGCCTTTGCTTTTGTTCCCCAACGTCGGATGAATTTTTTGCAGTGCAGATGAGTTTGGTGCACCATTGAGCGGGTCAAAATTTTTTTTTCAGTTGGGATGGGTCCCAAGTCAGTTTTGACCAGAGCTTGGGTGCAACGATTGGGTGAGATCAAGTCCCCCATCAGATCCTCAGATTGAGTGGCCCAAGCAGCATGAGCTTCCCAATCTGATTGGTTGATGGATTCCCAAGTTGCTTCCGCCGCGAAGGTTTCAATGTCCTTCTGGCGTTGTGAGTGTGGGATGGTGGTGGTGACTTTGGTCGCTTCCGTGGCCGCAGCCCTGTGGGCCTGCTTGGCCTTCTTCCGCTCTTGTGGGGAGATAGGTTTTACCAGTAGATAGCAGCCTTATGCTCCCCACGGGAAAGCCTCTTTGGTGCTTGTGGTTGGTTCGTAGTGCGCCTCTCCGCTGGCCATGGCCACCAAGGGGTGCTTTTGGAATGTGATGCCCTTCTTGGTGGGGCATGCATGCGCCTTATGGCTGAACGCGTCACAGTGGGTGCAGATGGGGGGTACGCTGTCCACGGTTACCTGGAATGGGTGGGTGGTATGCCCTTCAATATTGATATATGTGGAGTGCAGGATCTTGGTTAAGTCCTTTGCAATCTCCTTAGTTGGGGTCAGGACTGCAATGGCTTTGCCAGTGCACAGGTGTGGCATCAGCGTGAAACGTTGCATTTTGAAAGATTGTATTTCGCCATATATGGCGAGACCATCTTTCAGTTGTTGTTCCAAAATGTCACTTTTTACCGTAGTAGGCAAAAAGTCATACGTGAGGAAAATTTGGTTTAATTTCATCCATCTGGTACATTTGGTTTCGATGACCCATTGCCCTTCGGGGAGGTTGACCACTATGCGCACCGCAGCAGCCATGTCTGCTGCCTCTTTGTTTTTGAAACCTAGGTCCAGCCAACCATGTGACATGGAGTGAGGTGCGATGTACACCACAGTCAGGAAAATTGTGTGCACATCTTCACAAAATTTTTCCCATAAGGCCATTTGTTGAATGTCCAGAAACACGCGGACTCCAAATTCCACTGATGAAAGTGGCTGGGAGTGTGGCGTGTTGATGTATTGGTTGCATCGTGCTTGCCATGCAAGTATTTTCAGGAAAATAGTGACCGCCAGTTTTTTAAAATTTTTGTCTATTCCGCAGTTTCTCTGGGGCGTTTTCGAATGTTGGAGGCCGCGGGCCTTCCACCTGCTCCTCTTACTTACTTGCCCAACTGCTCCCTGACATGGGCGCAGACTAATCTCCTTTGTGAGATTTTTAAACTAGATTAAGACTTGAATTGAATAGGTTGCAAAAGTGATTGCAACGAAAAAGAAAAGATCCCTATGCGTGATTAGTTTACTGCAACATTTTGCTATACCTTTCTAAGGCCACCGCACCTGTGACCCATCTGACAGGGCAAGTGCCGTTCAAGTGGAAAGATGATGGAGATAGCTTTTAGCCCCATCAAGGGTATTCTCATGACTTCACCTGTAATTGCCCACCCTGACACCAACAGACCCTTTATAGTGGAATTTAACACTTAAAATCTGCGATTGGCACAGTTCTGCTGCAGGAGGGGAAGACAAGGTATACCATCCTGTAAGCTATTTTAGTAGGAAAAGGCTGACTTCCGAGATGAACTACTTTGTGTATGATAAGGAGCTCCTGGCTATTGTCTTAGCCCTGGATGAATGGCAGTATCAATTTCTGTAAGACTGGCACCCAGTTATTATCAGAACAGATTACTGAGCCCTCAATTTCTACACAAACCTAAACTTCATGAATTAATGCAAGGCCAGTGGCATCTAGAACTGGTGAAGTATGATTTCAGGAACATATATAGCTGTGGGAGAGAAAACTGATCCTAGATCTTCTAAGCAGAGATATGGGAATATTATACCAAAAGAAGGAGCTGGATACCTACGACGTGGCAACTATGTTGCCTCCAAACGTGTTTAATGCCATCCAAAATGTCACTCACAAGTTGAAGGACAAGCTTCAGGCTGTGCAACTATTCTCAGAGTATGGGTCATTTTCTGGAAGGACCTAGAGGAGGGGACTGAGAAAAAACGTCACAAGAATTACCAGAAAGAGAAGGGCTTTCTTTTCTACATAGGGCGCCATGGATTTCAAGCTGTGAGATCAAGGAGAAGATGATAAGTGCATTTAATGACCACCCTATGGTGGGTCACCTAAGGATGAAGAAAACAAGAGAGCCTTGGCCAAAAGCTACTCGTGGCTAAGGATGCCTATTTCTGATATAAGTACATCTAAGAATGTGTAACCTGCGCCCAATCTAAACAAGCTAGGAAGAAGAACTTAGAGAAACTAAAGCCCTTCAGTCATGGAGAGGCTGTTGTCCATGCTATGTGTGTACTTCGTAAAAGTGCTACAAGATCTAAAATCTTGTGCTGTCGTGATGGTGGTGGAAAGACTTACCAAGTACGCCAAAATTCTTTCTAGGTACTTCTAAGAGCACAGCAAGTCACAGCGGAGATTTTTGTGAATGAGGTGTTCTCCTGCCATGGCCTACCTGAAAGCTAGCGTCAGATAAAGGCTCACAATTCATCTCGCGCTTTTGGCAACATGTACTAGAGAATCTTCAGATCAAACCGTGCATTGTATCATCCTACCACCCACAGTTTGATGGCCATATTGAATTAGCTAATCATGTGCTTGAGCAGTACCTGCGCTGTTCCATGACACATAAAAAGAACGCTGAACAAACTGTCCAAAACTAGACCTGTTCAGTTACAATATTTCAATGCACTCATTGATAGGAATGTAGACCTACCTAGAGAACTCTGGTCTACACTCTAAGATGGTGGAAACTCACCCAGAAGTCTAAAACTAGCGGCAAACATCATGGAAGACAGGATGAAGGATAACCTGAAAACACTAAAACAAATTTTAATAAAATCAGTAGATTAAGAAAAAAAAAGCTGATGTTCACTGATCCAAGGCCCAGGTACCAATATATGGATCCTGGTGATGAAAAACATGAAGAACTACGCGGTCTCTACTGGCTGTAGGAAATTTAAACCAATCGCTTGGGCCCATTCAAGGTACTCCATCAAGCGAATGAAATAGCCTACAAGCTTGAGTTCCCCAAGGGTTCTCACGTGCATCCAGTACTTCACATTTTACAACTTAAGAAGGTTAAGGTCCTCTTGCAGAGAAGCAGGAGTTAATTCACTCAGGCAACCAAGTAGAGGCTGAGTATAAGGGTGGAGGAAATCCTGGACATGAAGAACACACAAGGGAAGCATTGGTACCTGGTGAAGTGGGTAATTTACCTGGTGGAAGCGTTCACCTGACAAACTGCTGATGACTGCATCAACTGCCACAGAAGATGGAGAGTTCTGGAGCCAATGTGTACTCTCGTCTGGGGGGTGATGTAATGGTCAAGGTATTTTTAAGACCGCCACATAGCCCTAATCTTTTTTTTTAGTACTAGACACATAGCCCTAATCTTCCCATTGCAAAGACCAAGGCTTAAAAGGAGGTTTTCAACTGCATAAGTTTTTGAAAATGTCATTCTGGTTAATCAGATGCCTTAAAATCCAGTTTTATATTCATTATGTCAATAATATTGAAAAACCACGCAAATGGCGATATGGACAACCAGATTCCACCAAATCAATATACCTAAATTTTGATGATAAAATTAAAATCTTATAAATGTCACTCTGAAAACTAGATGCTGCCACTTTCAGATGAGGCTGGAAGATCCTCAGGGAAATGGCCATCTGGTGATACAGATGCTTCCAAAAAATTTTAATTAATTTAAACTTTAGTGATGAGGATGTCAATAAAAGAGTGAGATTCAAGAATGTATTGAAACAAATCATTATGCATAAAGGTTTTTATAGCCGCAATAGTAACTTTCTCTAAGTTCTGGAATGGGTCTAGACGGGAAAATCGAGGGTCCATATCCTCAGTTTATTAAGGTCATTACCTGTCTAAAGAATCCAGGGAGAACAAGATTACTCTTCACGTATAGTTTTAATATAAAATTAAACTGGCAATGTTGCTCAAAGCTGCTTTGGCTTCTATAATAATATGATAAACCTAATAGAATTTGGAATTAAAAAGAAATAAAAACTCATTTTATTTAAAATTACGCAAGGGTAACTGCCCATGGAGTATTCCTCAGACTTTGACAAGTCCATTGCATCCTTATATGCGCTTTCTATAGGACAGTCCCATTTTTCTTGGCGTTAGTATGTCCTCATTATAGTCTAAAATTACTTAATAAAGAGTTTTCCCCATACATGGATTAAGGATAGTACTACATTAGGGTCCTCCTGCTTATGGAAACTTACCTGGGCTCTTATGCCTAACTGTTTTGTAATAGTATTCATGGACCGCATACATCTCAATTGTTACCAGAGATAAGTTTTATTATCCAATTAACAATAAAGACATGGTACTTTTGTTATTTTGGTGTAATTTTCCAATTCAATTTAATCTATTATATAAAAGTAACTTTATTTATAATATATAATAATCATATAAAACATATTTAATGTACCTTGAGGATATTTTGTTTATTCTTAGTTAAATTATGTAGCAGAAGCACATTGTGGAAACCAGCTATGAGATAACACAAACTATAATTTATCTCATAGTTGGCAGTCAACGTGTTAAATAAGCATACGATAATATCTTCTAATTTCAGTGGCTAAGCAGCTAGCTAAAGTAATATTTATGGCAGGCTGATAAAATACTACATCAGAAGAAAAGATCATTTTACAAATAGAATCCTGCTTATATATTTTTTTCTCTACTAGAATTCTGATTAGTGCCATTCAGGGTTACTAAACAGCAATTAATACTGGTAGACTAAAGGATTTTTATTCTAAATTTTATCAAAACAGTGAATGATTAGGTCTCAGTGCATTTCATAAAAAAAGCAATATGATAATTGTCATTGAATTACTAATATATGGTATTCAAAAACCTAGTGACCCTATTATAATTATCTTTCACCAATGCAGGGCAATTAAAATTATTAATATTATATATAACAGATGATATGAAAACTGAGGCCACATGCTTTAATGACTAACAATTAAGGAAATAGAAGTAGCAGCGGCAGATATTAGGGATTTGATCAACTGTCATAAATTTTAATAAATGAAGAGCCCTGTTAGATTTACCAACAGTAATTCACTACAGCTTTGGACTCACATATAGTTGAATTACGCGGGGTAGTGAAAGTTTACTAAGCAATTAAACCCTGTATTCAAGAAAAAATTAGAGTTATAAAATTAAGTAGATAATAAGGCCCAGATGGTTAGTCAAACCAATTAGAATAATTCCCCCCACTTGACCAAAAATATGGAGCAAAGACATATGAGGGGATACTAAATCATTGAGAACTAGTGGCCAATGGGCCATAATAATGCTAAAATTTTTATTATGAACTCCAAATGCACCTGGTTAACAAGGTGGCCCTTTACAGGATCATTCAGTGTGTAGGCATCCATAGATGTCTTCTCAATGATCTCAAATGCCCTTTCCATATGTGCTAAAACTTTCTAGTTATTCCAAACATATGTTTATTATATTATAAAGCCTTTTATCTAAAGAAAAGTGGGTTAAAGCCGCCAACCTTTAATAACACGATCACAAGGCCTTACTTTCTGAACTTTTGAATTAGAATATACAGCACTTTGTAGCTGGAATATAGTCTGCGTCAACGTTAATAAACTTTTGGTGGGATTTAAGTCCTCTTGAACCAAAGAATATGAAATCAGGGGAATCGTTAGTTGTTTCCCATAAAGTAAGGCAAATGGGGAATTCCCTGTGACTATAATCTAAGATATTTGTATGCAAAAATGGCAGAAGGCAGGAAAAGATTCCAACAGGACTTCTTGGCCATGTATATCTTAGATTTCAATGAGGGTAACTTTTACTTATTCCATGGTGCTTTTAGTCTCAGGGTGATAGGGTGTAAACAAAACCCCTCATATACCCATCAAGCCGTTGAGCTTGAAAATTATCTGGGATGTAAAGTAGTCCCATTGTTCATCAAGGAAATTTGCGGGCATCCATGCTGATATTTTATATCTCCTATGATAAACTTAGCCGTCCTCATGGACCCTAAGTCCCTGACCTACTTGGCCTCCATACACTGTGTGAAGTGAATGATGGTCAAAATAATATATTTAATCTGACCAGAAATAATAGCCAAAGGGACCACCATGTCAATAGAGATGGCGTGCCAGGCAAAATAGGGTTTAAATGAATTGAAGGGAGTTGGCTCTATGGTAAGGACCATCCACTTGGCTACCTTTAAAACAGCAGAGGGTCCCAAGAATATCAAATTGCATCGATTCCCAATAGTGGAACTGTTTCAACAACTCAATCATTTTTTATAAAACCCCCATGCCCTCTCGCCTTGTGGCCCCAAAAAATAATATCAATTTGCTCCATTTGTTGGGGTAACCATGATTGCTAATTTGTGATCAATTTGTAAGGGCCTTTTTATATCAGTGTTCCAAATAAAATTCACTTAATGTAAGCTGAACTTTTTCCATTGCGTTATTATATTGTTAGATTAGCATAATATTAGATAAGTCATCACTCTCATTAGACGCTAAGGCTACAGTGGGCGCTTTCAGATATCAGGTCATTGGACATGATGGGGAGAATATTGACCAAGTGAACTTCTATGACAAAATTGACACCTAGACCCAAGAAGTTGGTTAAAGGATTTACACTGATAAATCACCAGAAAAATTTGATGGTCAGTAAAGCTTAAAATTGACCAAAAGAAAATTCTATCAAACTAAATTGATCCTAAGAAACACCAAGATTAAATCCTGCCTCATCATTTGAAGTATTATCAGAATGTAAGGAGACCATTAGTAAAGGTGGCACATGAGGCAGTGAATTAAGTTGAATCATCAAAAGGGTAAGAATCAAGAATCTGCATCATGATCACCCTAAGTGATACCAAGATGCTTCTTATTTGATACTTTCAACTTACATTTCTTCCATATCAAAAATATGCTACAAAGGCATTATACCATCTGAAATTCATCGCCTGAATAAAAGTTTTTGTTTCCAGGTTCCGCTCTTATATTATATTAATCTTTTCCTTAGGGGAAAGATATTTTTAAAATGACATATAAAATCTCCCCCTTTATACTACAAAGTTATGTCATCAAAACTATATCTTGTTTTGATCCTTGACTTCAATAGGCACATTATACAGTACTTAGCATAGGACGGATCCTCTAGCTGATGGAACATAGGCTATGACTTGGCACCCTTTTAAATTAAAATTATAATTGTTGTACATCTTAGACGGCTTCAAGTATTAACTGTCAAGCTTCTTGGGCATAGCATCATCAAGCAAAAAAGCTGGTGCCCAACATGCTGGTGTTCACTACAGGGGGCTTATCCAACGCTTAATAATACCTGCACCTAATTGATTGCACCATGGAGGATAACCCAATTGATAGTGTCATCCACTGGGTGCACTACAGACGGTGAAGAATAGACTGAATGGGAAGTTCGCCCATCATCACATTTGAAGAAGTTCAGAAAAACTTATGGATATTCCCAAATCTCGTCATCTAACATGGATCTCTAATAATTAGTTTGTGACTTACATCATAAAGTCATTAACCCAAAAAAATTCAGCCATAAAAGAAACTCCTTTGTGGAAAGGAGTCTCACAATCTTGTATGAATCTAGTGCTCTCCCTGAGATCTCTGGATCAAGTGAAAATATATTCACTACATCAAGTGATTCATAAACCCTTCACTCAAACATATATAGTGTATTTACTATGAGTCCATAACAAGGTACTTTAACGTCATATCAATACCCAAGGGGCCTTAAGGATGACCTACAAACAGTTATACTTTAGCATTACAAAGTATAGGAGACGTCCGCCATTTGATCAAGGCGAACCATTACTACATCTCTAGCTCTTAATTAAATGGGGACCATTGATTAAAGTGTTGCCATGTATGTGGTAGAAGCTATAACGCTTTTCCAAAAGAACATCTTGGAGTCGAATGAAGTCAACAAATGATTACTAAACGCCTTCACTGAAGACCTCCAAAGACAAGATTTTGAATTGCATGGTGAAATGGCAGATCAATCCTCTACTAGCCGTCAACAGGAGAAAGAAAAGATCAACCTCCTTAAGGCCTGACTAGAGCAAGCCCTATTACAAATTGATGATCTGGAGGCTATTGTAACTCTGAGACTTTATCATTATCTCAATTTATCATCTTTTGTTAGCCCATGTCAAACAAGATCTGGCATCCCATGCGGATCAGGCGTCTACTCCTTTTCATTAATGAGCGACTCAACTCATTGGAGAGCAACATGAGAAGCAAATCACTCAGTTAAGAAGACATTAATCAAGTCTATTGTCAACTCAACGAAGCTGAAAAACACTGGAACACACTTACAGAAGAGCTCAGGGCCAAAACCAACAAGCCCCCCAAGAGCACAGATGTAAGAAGATGAAAGGGACTTGAGTCCGCTCATTGGAGTGTTTGAGGATGAAAATAAGCTTTTGAGAACTTACCACTCATCCACTCGCTAACAAATTCATGATATGGACATCTGCATTAAGAACTTAGTTAATGATTTAGTCGTTCAGGAAAAAAGAATCAATCTACTAAAATTTACGCCAAGACTGACCCTGGAGGAAATGCAGTAACATTCTAATCATCTACAGGACCAAATATGTTGAACCAAACAGCAAATTGGACAAGCGATGTAAAAACTGAAAATACTGAATCTGAAGCTCCTGGGATAAATGTTGTTACAGGATTGGAAGTCACTACTTTTAAGTCTACGTTCAAGGATAAAAATAAACCTGGCGAAGAAAGTATTGTATCTTTCCTCTACATCTATGAAGTTGCGATGGAAGCTTTGACTGATAATCAAAAGATTATAAGTTATCTTGCTTAGGCCATAGGGCTCAAGAGATTATGGAAGCCTCATATGGATGACCTGCATTATTGAAGAGAAGTGAAGAACCGCTTATCAAAGAATTCATGCCCAAGCAAAGCCTGAGCATGAAGAAACAGTCCTTTATGAGAATTGTGCTATGCTGAAATGAAACCTTAGCTGAATTTGCATATTGCTTTTATACCAGAACAAATGATGTTGTCCTCAAAAATGATTACATTAGACGATGCCGTAGATGCCATCATTGCTGGTTTACATAGTAACCCTGACCTAGCCATGAACATTACATCTGTCAAATGAAGTTAAAATTGACTTAGACATTAAGGAGGCTTTTCTCGAAGTGGTTGATATTCAAAAGCCAGAGAACTTCAGAAAGACCTCCATAAAACACAAAATGGATACCATGAAGGAAGCAAAGCCTAAGAAGGAGGAGAAGTCAGGATGCAACTACTGTAATAATAACAACCTTAACAAGGATATGTGTTTTAAGAACCCTGACCTTGCTGAGCAGGGAAAAGGAAGGTCAGATTAGGGTCAAGTACCTTTAAAGCCAATTGACCCAAAGTACACGAACGTAAAACATTTCCAATTGATCATCTTGTCTTTATTGAGAATGAATCAAGTGATGACTGTGAAGGGGGTTACAGGGACAGATGCTACTATATTGGGTACATCCGATGAGCTTTCAAATATTGACCTCTTGAGAACCAAAAATATTGATAACATCCAGGTTCCTGAAAGCACTTACCAAAGTCAGGCTATCATCTGCCACAGATAATTAATGCAGCATATGATGCCTATCAATACTTTGCATTTCTGATCCGACCCAGATTGAGCTCACAGTCTACTAGAAATTAAGAAGAAGTATCCCAGGACTGTTTAAAAAGCCCAAGGAAACGTTCTGCTTAAAAGAGGTGTTAACCCTCCCATTGAAGGTTGAGAACCATTACAAAAGTAAAAGAGGTAAATCAGAAGGTAAGTTATGGCTATCATGGTTATAGAATCATTTATCATTGTTGTCTCATACTGTCTCATCAAGACAATCAAGCTCGGCCCTATCTCAAATACACTCAAAAATACAGCACTGCTGGTCCAAACAACGCCAAGGAAAAATGTGCATATTCATCTCTGCCAATCTGAGCTGGCAAGTTAGTTTTCTCAGCTCCCACATTTTCCTTTGACAATATCCAGTATGGCATACATATTAGGACGCAGTTTATGATCAAATATGTATGAGATACTAATCTGAAGGAATTATTTTTATCACTCATCAATTATTTAGGGCCTGTTGTACAAATTATAAAGACACCAACCAAAATTATTACTCCTGTCTGGTTGAGTACCCCGCATTCACTTTACATTTCTGGTAATTCACCTCTGGAAGAAACATGAAAAGGCTACCTGACAGTGTAGTATGGCAGAGGGAATACCATTTTATGCCGCTGAGGAAATAAAGATTAAAATAGGAGAACAAAGAGTGGTTTATACCAACATAACCCTTAGTATACCCCAAACTGCTTGCTACATATTATTAGTACTGATGAAAAAAGTAGGTTTTAGTCAAAAGTTTACCAGAAGTTCTCAGCCAGCTTATCAGTGACATATTAAGCTGCTACTTGGGAATCTAATCAACTAAGTAATCCTAATTAAAAAAATTAAGAAATTAGGAAAGACTAGATACTTCTCATTGATGAGATTGACAATGTAAATTTCTTGGTACTCAAATCCAATTTTGTCTATTTACTGAAATAATTAATTTGCGCTATCCATAAAGTCCAAATATCTATTAAAATAAATTAGGAGAAACTTGATAAAGTGCATCAATTACTTGAAGACTACCAAAATGTTTTCTCTACGTCAGATTTTGGCCTTGGTGTCATGAGTGACTGGACAAATAGTATTGAAGATGGAATTTCAACCCATATCAGATCAAAGACATAAAAGAAGTCAAAATTAAAAAACGATTTACATAAAGACTATGGTCAAGCAATTATTAAATGCCAGTTTACTTATGCCCTCCCAGAGTCCATGAAAATCCCAACTGTTATTAAAAAGCTGATTTTGGTCACATAATATAGTGATGTAGTTCCAGAAGCTAAACATACTCACTAAGAAGGACAACTATTTAGTTCCTCAGATTGATGATGCTTTATATTAATTCTCTAGCCAAATTTATTCTCCATGATGGACCTCGCCAGTGGCTATTAACATATGAATCTATCACCAGAAGAACAAAAAAGTGCGCTTTGATATGCACAGAAAGGATTATTCCAACCTACCTGGCTCCTTCAGGGATCATGCAACGCCTCCTCTTGTTACAACAAGAGATGGATCACATGATACAAGAACTTAAACTAAGCTGTGTGATTGTATATCTAGATGACTAGCGGTGTTTTCCAAAAGCTTTACAAAACATCTAGACAACTTTAAGTCAGTTTTCTAATTCCTGAGATAGACCCATTTAAATTAAAACCTGCGAAAGGTACCTTCTTCCAGTAGCAACAGGATTTTTTAGAGATTGCCATATCGCGTGAAGGAATCTCACTCTTCTATAATAAAGGTTTAAGCAATCTTTAATATGACTTAGCCAAAGAGCCTTTGAAACATACAGGTATCCTTAGATATGATGGGTTATACATCAAATTTATCCAATTTCGCTTAACTTTCTGAACCTCTTGTCCGTTTGCTTGCCAAATATACCCCTTTATTTAGGAGTAGAGCAAAGAATTGCATTAGAAACCATGTAGGAATATTGAAGAGAAGACCAATTCTATGACACCCAAACTATGGAAAGACTTTCATTATGTTTACCAACGCCCTAACTTTGGCATAGGCGCCATTCTCACTCATTTGGATTATTAAAGCATTGACTTACCAGTTTTGTAATACAGAAAAACACTTTAAAAATTAAAGCGAAATTTTAGCATTACAGATAAAACGTGATTTGCTGTTCTCCTAGCAGTGAAGCATTTCTGGCTATTTATGTATTTTACAAACTTAACATTTGCTACAGACCACGCCTCTTTAAGTGGCTGCAATAGATGAAAGATCTGACAAGCTGACTAGCCCGCAGGGCTCTTAAAATTTAGCACTACGAATTGAATATCATCCACTGAGCTGAAACAATGCAGTTGAATGTGGATAAATGAACTAGATTGCCCCTATTATTTTTAGATAGTAGTGAAGCTGAACGGATATATGAACTATTCATGAAGCCAGTATTTTGGGAAGATTAAGATGAACCAGTTTAAAAGATGCTAAAATGTCATTCTCAGATTATGAAGGTTCTTGAAAAATTTTACAAGAATGTCATAAATCAACTTGCTACCATACTTAAAATCTTCAGACTAAATACATGTTAAATGGAAGCCCACAAAACCTTAGGACATGGAAGAGCAGGAGAACATATTAATGGATCAAGAATTGCTAATATTATGAGGGAATACTGGAAATTGTAGTGGGAGACTTAGACGCTTACATAACCTGTAAAAAGCTGACGCCACTAAGGACAAGTACATGTATTAATCCATGACCTCTCAACAGTTGCTTCAAACCATATGTCTAGACATCATAGGCTTACTACCAAATCCACAGGAGGAAATGATACATCCTTGTAGGGATTGATCGTTTCATGGATTGGGTGAAGCAATCGCCATTCTCATGCAGACTGCTAAAGCTACTGTAAAAAGTTTTATACCAAAATATATTTAATAGGCACAGCTGCCCAAAGCCACTACTCTGTGATAATGGGAGCTTTACTTCAAGAGTTGTGAGGATCTTAGCTACAATCATGGGAGCTCAGCAATTATTTTCAACGCCCTACAGCCTATCAACTAATGGGAATTTAGAAAGAGCGAATGGAATGTTGGTTTCAATATTAATAAGATGGCCACATCAGATTCATTACACTGGGACTAATATCTCCCAAGTGCGTTGATGGCTTATAGGATAAGTTTTTATCTTCATCAAAAATGTCATCCTTCAAGGCCTTATATGAAAAAGGACCTGGATCTATGGCTCTAATAGCTAGTGAAGATACCAGAAAAACCGAAAATCATGAAAAAGCTCCAAGAAAATTAGCCCAGAAATTATCCAACTACAATCAGAGGCAATGATGATTTAGCCAAAAAAGTTTTGAGAGAAGGTCAAGCAGCAATTACAAATCACCAACCTTTACCTGCCTTTAAGATTTTGGTCTTCAGTCCTGTACTAACCTCAATTGTATAGCTTCCTAAGGAGTAAAACTAGATCCAATCTGGGATGAGCCATATGCTATAACTTACAAATGCAGGGCCATATACTCAATCAAGTACTTATGAACTAGAGTAGCTATCAACTGCATATATAGCCAATCCTTGCATCACCATTCCCCTGCCAATATTCTTGAAAGGGGCGATGTTGAATATTATGATATCAGACATGATGGGAGATATATTGACCACCTGACACCATGCAGATTGATTGCTAGACTCAAGAAGGGGATGAAATTGTTATCTTGATAAACCACCAGGAAAATTGATAGTCAATATGGCTCAAATTGACCTTAAGAAAATTCTGTTAGACCAAATTTAGCCTAAGATACCCCGAGATGAAATCCTGCCTTATCAAAATGAAGGATCATCAGAATGTCAGGATACCATTACTCAAGATGACACATGAGTCAGTAAATATGACAAACCTGCAAAAGGGTAATGATTAAATATCTGCTAATTATCCCCTTAGTGCTACAAGTCGCATCTGACTTGTTACCTTCAACTTACATTTTTAAACTATCAAAAATATGTTACAAAGACATTATACCATCTGGAATGCATCGCATGACCAAAAGCCTTCATTCTAGATTTACCCTTCTAGTAATTTATTAACTCTTTTTCTTTTGGGGGTTCTATTGCTAACTATGACATATAAAACCCCACTTTTATACTATACTAAAATAATTATTGACTCTATAACTCCTTTTGGTACTTGACTTGTTAAGTACATTTTGCCATATTTACAATAAGATGTTTACTCTAGCTGACAAGACATAAGCGGTGACTTGGAACCCTTAAAATAAAAATATACTTGTTTTACATCTTAGACAGCTTAAAGTATTGACTGTCAGTTTTCTTTGGCATAGCACCATCAAGATAAAAAATGGAAGCCCAACATGCAGGCGAGAGATCACCCATTGCATGCAATGCTTTACACTGCAGCAGTGCTGAATTTTGTAATAGTAGGCTTTTAATTCAAAAGCCCACCAAGTCAGCCTCCCTTCTGGCTCCTTCAGATTCTGTAACTAGTTAATGGAAGGCATGATCTGTTACTGCAGTAGAATACACTTCTTGGATATTTTTGGAATTGTTTTCATGAATAATTGATCGCTAAGCACTCCTTCTCAGTTACCATTTTACTTTCGTCATGGACGTCCACCGTCTTGCTGCATTAAGCCATGGGGTGCTAAATCCTGTCCTAATCAACTTGTGATAACATTGCCCTGATGGTGGTAAGAAAAGAATCTATTTAAATAATAAGCACTTTTTTAGAATTAAGATACATCAACTGGAGCTTAAATGAGGTATACCCTGAGTTTATCAAAGGTAATCTGACAGTTCCCAGTCCACTCAAAAGGTACTTATTCCTAAATAAGTAAATAAAGGCTCACCAAATTTACTGCATTCTCTATTGGTCAATAGTAATAGTTTTTTTTAGTAATAGATGGTTCAATAGTAATAGTTTTCATTTCTAGAAACATCAGAAAGTTGTGCTTGCTACTCAGTCACGCCATGCATTTAATAGCGCCAACCTTTGCCAGCTGGGGTTGCAAGCCATGCTACTAATAATGAACCACAAGTATTCAAGCTACTCACTGTAAAAGTTACACATATATGTACTAATCTATAGATCAGCCTTATAGAGATGACAGAAAGTTCTTCCAAGTAATTCAGATGATCTGTAAAAGTTCTGGAAAAATGTTGATATCATCTAAACAAACTTAACTATGGAAAATTTTCTACTTCATCAAGGATACTATCCAAAGCCTGCTGAAATGTTGTAAGGCATTGCACAGCCCCTGAGGCAATATATTACTGTTTGTATAGGCACCAGGCTGTAATCATGGCGCATTTTTTCTGCTTCTCTTTGGGAAGCTCTATCTGCTAATAGCCAGAATTTAAATCTAAGACTGAAAAGTATTGCGCATCGCCCAAGCGGCCTAGAACATCATTGATCTATGATAAAGGATAAGGATCCTTTTTTGTAATATTGTTTAGTCTTTGGTAGTCTATTGCTATTCAATCTAAACCATTTTACTTTTTAATTAATACTGAAGAGGAAAAATGACACTTGGAGGCCGCTAGCATCCTGTGTTGCACTAGATGGGAATTTTCATTATTAATGACTTCATCCAACACCTTTGAATGTCTAATCATTTCAAGGCAAATTGGTGTATGAATAACAGTACAATATTATTTAACACTTCATGTTCACAACTCATATCACGATCTTCTTTTGCAAATAAAACCCGGTACTTTTTTAAAAAGGCTAGCGCTTGGTCATTTTCCTCCTCTGTTAACCCTAAGAGGCTTCCAAAAGGCACCAAAGAACATACCATGTCGGCCTTTATGGCCACCTAGGCAAGGTATATTTAATAAAGAAATCATGGTTACTCAAGAAATTCCTCCATAAGTAAAATGTGAACAAAAACAAAAATATGATGTTGCTTAATTTTATAGAGTAATGATACAGATTAACTAATAGAACCAAAATTTTGCCATGGTCCATAAGGATAAACCCAGGCGTGTTGACCAGTTTTAAGTTAGATCAGCAGAAGAGGGCGAATATCTCGCTATATAATGTTTTGGCAATTTCAGAATATTTTCTGTCACTACTATTATTTGATGGCCTGCTAATATAGTCAGAATTTTAGTATCTTGTAATCTATTACTCTTAGAGTCCAAAATCTGGTTGGGTAGTGCTATATAAGTCCAAAAATACACTGTAACCAATGGGAACAATACCATCCCTGAGTGCAAGGTTAACAAACCCTTGATTCTGAGGTATCAGGACATCATCTTTCCAATTTTTAAATAATCAAATTGTATGTCAAGTTAATCTAATATGTTCCCCTTAAAAATTAAATTTGATTACATAGTTTTCATAAACAAGTTCCTAATGATGAAGTCATAATATCAATTCTTAAAAACGATGGTAGGAGAAGATACTACCCGGAAGCCAAACCACAGAGGCAAAGAGCTGTAAGCTTCTTAAGAGGATGTGACCTTGGGGCCTGCCTTACCATAGATACTCTGATGATCTATGTCTGGAGAAAAGCCGTGTCTCTTCACAAGCTTAGTAGCCAAAATACCAACTAATGCTCTACTGCCTATAATCACTTTAAATTTGAGCTTATATAAGTCTGAGATATTAATATGGGTACACTTAGATAAATAAACATACATAGGATCTATTGTGAGGACATCTAAATTGTCCATTTGACTTATATAGTATTGATTTTCTTCTCTTAATTGAGGGCAAGATTTCTTAAAAATCTCAAAGGGTATGGCCACTTGGACCCCATACAAAATTTTGTACCACTAGACGGGACTAAAAGGCTCTTTTATTCTAACAGTTGAATGTAAGGCTTCATCAATAACTATTGCGCCTTCTCAGCTTTGCATCCTTCTAGAAGTGGGTTGTAATTGCTACCTCAAAACTGCTAACTTGATGAACCTCTGGAGTCAAGGCATCGTTGGCATCTTTTTGTTGAATAGAAGATGAACTAGAAATTTCTTTTTACTGGGATTTTTTAAATGGAGTTAGATGTAGAAAAGCCCTGTTCTAATCCACCCTGTCTTTTTCACATATCTATCTCATCTGCAGGGCTCATCAAATTACCTTAACTTAAGAAATTAAATTAGAATAGCAGTTACCATAATGCCCCAATTTTTTGCAAAGTTGACAGGTGATCTGACTTAAATCAGTTTATTAAATGTGGCGGGTAAAGAGGAGGTTTTTGGGAAAATGGTCCTAAGCAAGGGTTTTGGGGCTCCAAATGACTCATATTGTGTGCCTTGAAAGTAACAGCGCATTGGCAGAGATAATTCTCTGTGTGGGTGATTTCATGCACCTTATCTAAAACTGGATTTAACCAAATTAAATTCAGTTTTAGATCTCACAGGCATAGGCAATGTAATCCAAGAATCAAAAAAATGAATGACGTTGGTCCTAGTAATGTCTGTTTTCAAATAGAAGCGCTTGACAAAGGCTTTCACAGATTTTCTTTTTCAATAAAGCTATTGAGAATTTCAGTCTTCTGAGTGGTCATCCTATGTGCTCTGCTGAGCTCATTGATAAGAAGATCCTTGGTGTTGTAATAGGACACACCAAGCTACCCCAACTTAGTCATAATTAACTCCCAACTTTTAGAGTCCAAAGAGCTTATTACCTCGGCCAACTTAGCGTTCTTAGCGACTCTACCCATGCTAATTTCAAAGAGATTAATTGTGCACATTCCCAGTTTTAAGCTTAGGTAAATTATTTAAAATAATGGATGAGGATTGGTCTAAATAAAGGGCTGAAGAGCCTGTCTTAATCCCATTTAACTTCCCACGTTACAAAGATGAGGCGCAAGAGTAGAGTGTCTCAGATCTGCCAGAGTGGAAGAGATTAAAGAGGCCAAGTGAGCAGTAATATGAGTAGCAGTGGTGTTGTCTACAGGTGGTACTGTAGCCTTGTTGATAATTGAGGCCAAAGGCGCAGGTGGAGAATTACTGAAGTGTATGGTTGGGCAGAAGTTTTAACACCCAAAGCAGAGATAAAACCATAGGCAAATTATTACCACCCCACACTTTCATCGCCCTCAAGGTCTGGTTCTGTTTAAGGGGTTTCTTTCTCATAGAAAACATTCTAGATCTTATTTTCTAGCTGACAACATATCAAAAATTGGTGGCTTTCCGCATACAAAACATTATTAAATATCAACAAATTTTTTATTTGTGGCCAGAAACTACGCCTTAAGGGAAATATTCTCATTCACTAGAAACCTCACTTTTTGTCCCTGAGTTTTAAGTTTCAGATTCAAAGAATCAATATCCTGATTTAAATTATTATTGGAGTGATCAACTCCATCCATATAATTATCAAGGCCATCAAAGTGGCGTTGATATGCGTCAGAATCTTGTACTAACTTTTTATCTGACGAGCAGTCAATTATAATTTCAGAAAGTTGGTTAAAATGAGCATCAGAGTAGCTTATATCTGAAAAATTTAAATAGAAGGGTTCTGCTGTGGTTCATGTATGATCACTTCAACTTCCAAGTGCTTTTACCTTCTACTGGAAGGTAGCCTTCAATGGGGTCAAGGTGATTCATACTGAAGTAGAGTGGTGTACAGGGTACAAGCCGTGAGACCCCATGTAGTGAGCACCAAATGTTCAAATTGGCACAGGGGCGTCAGACTTCAGGTGATAGGCTATAAACACATGCAAATACCATATACAGTTTGATGTGAGTGTACTGGCCAAAACTCACAAAAACAAACCTTATTATATGAAAAAGGGTGTTATTAATCAATCAAAAAGGTATATTGTAGTATTTACTACTTCCAGTGCAAAGTGTCTTGCTAAATTTATATTCTTGTTAGGCTGATAATAGACTACATTACATCGATGAATCCCCCCTCAGGTTGGGACCATCTAGTACTAAAAAAAGATAATATACTGCATTGGAACAAGATTTTTTTGCAAATGACCATACTGCTTAGATATACTTTTTAAACAACTAGAATTCTGATTGGTGCCATTCATTATTACTAAGAAGCAATTAAAAGTGGTAAATTAAAAAAGTAATCTCATAAATTATACCATAACAATGAATGACTAGGGCTTAGTGCATTTCATCTAAGAGCAATATGCTGATTTCCATTGAAATACTGACAGATGGCTATAAGAAGACTAGAGACCCTATATTGAGTGTTTTTCACCAGAGCAGGGAAAATATTTGTATTTAGATTGAAATATATAAAAGGCGATTTAAAAACTGAGGCCATGGGCTTCATTGATCAATAATCAAGGAAATTGGAAGTTTCACCAGTAAGGACTATGGACTTGATCAATTGTGATGAATGCTAAGAAATGGTGAGCCTTGTTAGATATACCAACACTAATTTAATACAGCTTTGGCCACTACATAGATAGTTGGAGGCCTTGGGGTAGTAAAAATTAAGCAATTGAACTGGTATCCAAAAAAATATAATTAAAAAATAAAATAGATGATGAATTTAACTAGAAGGCTAGTCAAACTGTTTTAATTATGATCAACATCTATCCCATGACATGTTATTCACTTAATATTGTATAGAATCGCTACATGATACTTGAGTTTCAATTTCTTATCATGTAAAAGTCTACGTCAGAAAAATGTCTTTTACTATATATAAAAGTAGTGAACAAGATGTACTTTATTAACTCAATCTCATTTCCTAAAATGATTTATACTATCTTAAGTACAGGAGGAGAGTTTGATATTATATCAAATGATAAGCGCAAACCACGTGTGAAGGAGAAGTGGTTCAGGAATATAGGAGGCGTAAGCATTGTCCAGGTTCAAAGTCATAGTAGATCAGGATTGTCATCCAAGGTGGACAGAGATCAATAATGGTTGCACAGTTAAGGGATTTCCATTATCTTCCCTTAGGAAGCCAACAGATAGGTATTGTATGTGGCATAAGGTTGTAATGGGGGTGAATATGAGAATAATAATTAAAATTAAGCTTGGTTCTTTATTATCAAGATGATACTAAAATTTGGTGCATTAATCCATATCTCATCGGCCAGTGGAGCACTATAGGGGTGATTTATCTTAAATTTGTTCAGTCATGAATTAGAATTATTAAGGGAATTGCTTGGTGCTTTAAAAGCTAATGGTAATAATGCTTGTGGGTCTTAGGCTTAATAAAATATTGATTAATAAAATATTGATTAATAAATTATAATTAAATCGATTTAAATTTTAGATACAGGAATCTTAAAGTTGATGTTTCATCCAAAAAAGGACACGCCTCAACAGAGCCCCTTCAAAGCCTTAATGGGGGTGACTATTAATCTCCTGGATTGGTTTCCTTTACATGGATCCAAAATGTCAGGGTTAGATTATACATGACAAACCAAGGCAGTTAGGTGCCATTGCCAAAGAAGTGCATACAGAGCAAGGAGTGCCATAAACCCTGTTGAATTACTAATTGAAGAAGTTTGAGATTAGAGCATATTGTTCTTAAAAACAACATGTCGTCCTAATAAAATGATGGTGAAGTGGGGACAGAGATTGTATAATTCATGCGGTAGTTGTCCATGAGGTGACACAGGTGGTTTTCTGTTCAGCTTGCCCTGGCATATTGATGAGATGTTGCAGAGGTTGGCGCGCACCATAAAAAGCAGCTTTGTGCCAATTGATTAAGCTGAGTAATGTGACATATTAAAATAACAAGAGCTCTCATAGCCAAACAAGGTGAATAAGGGATCAGCAGAACCTCTGGATGTATGAGGTTGTAGGCTGAGAAATTATAGCAGAATCTTGATCTACTTTTAAAGAAAGATCGAAGGTGTGCACCTATGTGGGACCAGCTGGGAGGGCTGCCAAAGGCTAGGCTGGGAAGGGTTCTAGCACCTCATCAACGTCAACTATGCTCTGCATGCAGCGCACCTTCATAAGGTAGACATGCTTTCTGGGTCAGTGAACCTTCTAGCGTTGCTGGGCAGGCCAAGCCAGCGGGGGGCTGAGGTTGGGGATGGCAGAAAACCAGTGGGCATAATGGTCGACCTTGATGACGTCTGGGATCATCAATGGCTGTGGGCTGTCCTCAGAAGCCTTAAAAGGGCAAAGTCAAGATTGTAGCTCAAGGGGACAAACAAGGTCTTGACGAAGGACATCAACAACTTCTGGTCAATCTCATTGTCAATCCTACTTGCATAGATGGACTGCGCCAGCAAGATGCAGATAAAACCCCACGGAATAATCTCTAGACAGATTTCTATGGCCCCTGGCAGTACCGTCATGACAAATGTATAGGGTAGAGATGCCACACTTGAGCTCAGCAAAGTTAAACTTGTAGGCCTTGGTCCACTTCAATGGCACTTACTGAAGACACTCCTGGACAATCACATAGTGCTAAGTGAGAAATTAGTGGAAGCAGACTATTTTGGCAGGGCCTTACAAGTAGCATGTGGGTGTCACACTGCAAAGTGTGTTTTAGATTTTGACCTTGATTCTGGGAGTATTCTAAAACAGCAACATGTGTGACAAACACATCAGGTTGATGGGCTTCTTGGATTTGGTCTTTATGATTAGGAACATGCAGAAAGCCTTATAGAGCTAGATGGAGTGTAGTCATTTTTTAGCTGGCCCAACCAGATATGGGCAGTTGAATGTTCCTAAGCAGCACTCAGGCGCCATACTTGACTGCATTGTA